>CAEFZY010066431.1:0-39714 GCA_903066815.1 Brachyrhaphis roseni
AGGACCCCTGAATAGACCTTGCCAGGGAGGCTTAAGAGTGTGACCCCTCTATAATTGGAGCACACCCTCCAGTCCCCATTTTTGAACAGGGGGACCACCACCCCAGTCTGCCAATCCAGGGGAACTGCCCCCGATGTCCATGCAATATTGCAGAGTCGCGTCAACCAACACAACCCTACAACATCCAGAGCCTTAAGGAACTCCGGCCGAATCTCATCCACCCCGGGGCCCGGCCACCGAGGAGCTTTCTAACCACCTCGGCAACCTCGTCCCCAGAGATTGGAGAGCCTGACCCAGAGTCCCCAGGCTCAGCTTCCTCAATGGAAGGCATGTTGGTGGGATTGAGGAGGTCTTCGAAGTACTTTGCCCACCGACCCACAACGTCCCGAGTCGAGGTCAGCAGCACACCATCCCCACTATAAACAGTGTTGGTGTTGTACTGCTTCACCCTTCTGAGACGCCGGATGAGACCGCAGTATATGAATTCACAACATTTGATATGTTTGAAGCCACCTATAAGCCACTGCAAAACCATTGATAAACCTTAAATATTAGCTTTTTTTTTTTAAACAGACAGCATTCTGATTCCCAGCTGTAACATTTATTTTTGGTCCCATCTGAACACAGCACCTTCTTTCATACGTTTTCTTGTGGTAAATTTTACACAGGATTTCTTTAAACTTGGTCTTGTCACACATTACAATAAAGTCTCCCCTTTTACGTTTATGCAAAAAATAATAAACTTAGGATGAAATTGAAAACAATATTTACATACACTGCATCAAAGAACATAACAGCCGACATATAAATTCCATTTATGTTAGATTTTTTGTTAAAAATCAGAAAATAATAATATAAATTTGTATTTGCAAATAGTTGGTCTAAGCTGCATGTAATTAAAGCTTTCAAAGCTGCTAAACATCCTCACCATGTATTTACTTTGAACTTTTTTGGTGTTTGACCTGGATAAAATTATTTGTGCTCTTCCTCTCTATGGTTGCTGAAAATATCATAATCAACAGAAAAAAGGACTAAAGATACAAACGTAAAATAGTGAACAGTTAAAAGCACATGAAGGAAATACAAAAATAAAGCAGCATTTTTGAAAATGGTTAAAAGGGAGCAAAAGAAAAAAAAAACGGTACAGAGGGGATTTAGAGAGGGAAGGATACGAAGGTAGGGGTGAAGGAAGACGAGGTTAGGTGAGACAGGGTCAGACGGTTGGAGGAAGCTAATGTCTTTATTTCCTGGAGAGGTGGGACCTTGCATTTACCCCTGAGGTCATTGGTCACAGACAGGGTCACTGGGAGTGCTGTGAGTAGGGTATCTCAATACAGGGGGAGGTGTGAAAATATCTATATAAGAAAAAAAAGTGGAGTGAACAAGAGACAGAGTAAAAACCGAATGAGAGGAAAGGAAAGAAAAGGAAGCCCTAGTTTGAGCCAAGAGTGGACTGTACAAAGGTGGAAAGGTTGAGAGGGTGAGAAGGTAAGAATACTCGAGGGAGAGAGGAAAGGGGGCCACACAACCACACATGAAATAATTGTTGAGTATAGAGAGTGCGTGTGGAGTAGTTCCTGTCACATACAGTAATATACTGGAGCTGATTGTAAGTGCATTTTCATCTGCATATTGTGAGATAAAAATATGCTGTTTATTCTCAGACTTGTATTGTTACTGTAGGCTTGTGCCAATGCATGAACATGTTTTTCTTTGTCTCCAAAGACACGAGTTTACAGAGAAGCTGACATATAAAAACAAACTGAGAGGGTGTACCACTCTTTCCCTTGAGTATTGTTAGTGGTTGTCATCTTGAACTGCTTTACAAACAGCCTTCAATTGACATAGATTATATTTGTCAAACATAAAGTGTTTAAGTTTTATTTATTCCAACTTTTAACTGCATTCCAAATAATTATAGGGTTATAATCTGATACACACTGACTAATAAAATATTAAATATGTCCTTATTGTTAGTACATTTGCTTCAATTTAATAATATGCTCCACACTTGTTAACCATAATAAAGACAACATACATCCAACATAATTCCATTTCAAAATCCGCAGGCAATTCGGTCTTTAGTATTTCTCACAGACATTTAAGCACTATTGTGTGTTTCCAAGTTTCACAATGCTTACATTCACTGACAATGAATTACACATAGTATAACAGGTTTATTTCTGTCATGATTTGAGTTTTTCTGTGTGTTTATTTTGGGTTTCTGTGTCTTTCGAGTCTCCCTGTTGTCCTGTCTTTCCCTTGATTGTTCCCAGGTGTGTCTCGTTCCCTGATTACCTCCTGTGTATTTAATGTCACCTGTGTCTCTGTGTCTTCGTCGTATGAGGCATTAGTTGTATCCTTCCAGTCTGCCTTGCTGTCCCTTCGTTTAGCCAGTTGCTACCAGTGATGAGCCTTTGCCTTCCGCGCAGCTGTGCTGCCTGGTAATTGGGTTTGTCGGATTGTTTATTATTGGATCTCGACATTAAACTCATCATTTCATCCCGCTCCAACCTGGGTCCTCCGCGTCTCTCTCATCACCTCAATTCTTGACAATTTCAGGCTACCACCAGTGTTATGAAGTCAATTAAGATTGTTTAATTAAGCAAAACCACAGGTTAGGACCAACAGACAGTCGAAAGAAAGCATGGAATTGCAGCGCATAAAAACATGAAAGACAAATGACATCTAAAGGCCTGGGATATTCAGTACTGAAAGAACAGAAGCAAAACCAGCAAAGCTGTTGTTTGGTAACTGAATCAAAGTGAGAATAATAAACCTGGTTGAGAAAATGAATTTAAAATATAAACAGCAGAATGATGGCCGAGGCTGGCAGCAGCATGTAGAAAATTCACAGGAAAGAAGAATGCCAACGACAGGACTCCTTTTCTACAAATGTCAGGTTTTACACATTTTACCTGATGGTGCTGATGCAAAAATCTAAAACTTATAAATGACCAATTACAATCATCATCAGATTTTTCTTCTCCATACATTCAATCCTGATCCAAGAGGGATTGTACTTAAGTAACTGAATGACTCAGCAAATTGTCCTGGCTGCCAGATGACACACGATATTTGAATTCAGGTGTAAATTTCCCTCCTCTTGTTCTTTTGGTCTGCTGAATAGTGACTCAGCAGCACCAAATGCAGCTCTGATATGAGTTTCTCTTTAAAGCCCTATTTCAGTCTCATTCAAGGGTTATTCTTGGTTCTGCTCTGAGTATTGGACATCTGTTTGACAGAATGTGAATCAGTCAGTTATAAATATGAATGGCCTTTCTGCTCGGCCAACCACGTGGATTAGCAACTCTTCCAGCTTTTCCACTACACTCAAAACAAATGGCACCTCTCTCTCTCTCTCTTAGTCACTCACTCTACGATGCACCAATTCTCTCCTGGTTCAACTAAAACATGCATATGCATACTCACTGGATGAAAGGTGCTGGGGCTGACAATAGCCACACACACCCCCCCCCACACACACAAAAGTAAAAAATAAATCATAATTGTATGTTTTCTTAATGCTACCCTTCGGTGACAGCCTCCTGCCCACACAGCTGATTGTAGTTAACTTAAAAACAGTTCCCAATAGTTTTTCAACTTTCAAAATGAAGATGACCACCCTGTGTGTGACATTTTCAGATCTGAGTTCAGCCTTCTGTGACCTGGCAAACAAAAAACACAACTGAAAGGAAAGGTAATGAAACTGAAGTTTCCTTGAGACATTTCAGCAGGAAAGTATCACTGACAAGCTCTTTCATCAAACTAATTTAAGTTTTATCAAAAATTTGAATTGTACAGTTTGAACATAAAAGCTATTGTTTCTCCATCAGTTTTAAAGTAAGTCACAAAAACAAAACAAGGCAAGAAGCTCCTAAAAAGACAAACACATCTTGCACCATTCCTACTAAAGATAACAGTTGTGACTGTTTATGGGTAAAAAAAGCAATCCTTGTGTAATGATACCATTTTATCCAAAAGTCAAGTCAAAACATAAATAAGGCATGCATCTTTCAGAACATCTGAGCTATTTGTTAGAATGAGTCTATATAAAACATCCTCATTGTGCTGTTCCATTAAATGTGTGCTTGACATTGCTGCAAGTGCATAGTGATCCATGTGATTGGCGAGGATGATCTAGTTTCAACAAAATAACTAAGGCTGGCACATGATAATCTTTAGGAAAAAGTCACAAGTGACCATCAGTGCCTTGAATTACTACTCGCACGGCTACACTCACACACACTAATGTCTGAGCAATCGCCACCAGTTATTATGCTTTGAGTGACAGAGACATTTACAAGGAAGTCTGATTAAACTAAGCCACTCAAGTGTTCTCATCCCTGGATGGCACACATCAATATATTTATAATCACTGGTGTTAATAATAGCAACCGAGAGGCAACCATACACCCAGAAGACAGGTGACAAATAGATGCTTGGGTTAAAAATAGGAGGAGATGGAAAAACTACTGTCCAAGCTGTATATGGATCAAGAAGCAGAAGGGAAAAAAGGGTTGAGAAGGTCATTTGAAAAAAATGTATGCCTTGTTCACACCGTCCTGCTTCTTCTCCGCTAAGCTGCAGCTCCTTCTCCACAACAGAGCCTGTTGTGAATGTGCAAGCTAGTTGGCATGGCCACTGTTGACAGCAAATAAAAAGTTTTCCTTTAGTAATTTGTTTCTCTTCTATTAGCAGAGTTGAAGTTCATACACGAGGGTGATTGACAGTGTTAAGACCTTCCTCGTGGTTTCATTGCTTGTTTCTGACAAGGAGTGGTGTAGTTTTACAGATGATAGTAAGACCACATAATGTTTTCAGATTGTCTGTCTCATATTACACCATCATGACAGTAAAGGTTTTAACAAACATGCAAAAAAAAAAAATAAAATTAAAAGTTACATACTGCAGCTTTTAGATTCACCAGTATCTTATAAAGAGATTGCAAAAGATCAAAAATATTTTTGTTATGCAAAGTCCGGAGAATTGTACAAAGGAATTCTATAGGAGTGTGCTAGTATTTAAATGAAAGACAGACATCAACTGGAAAAAAAATAGTGTCGAAAGTTTTGGGGTTCCTTTCAAAATTAATGGAAATCTCCCTCCTAAAAAGCAATGTTACTATAAACAAGGGGTTTACATTTTCATTATGTGGCAATTTTTTTAAAGTGTCTTAAGTATTTTTCCAGGCATAAATCAAACATAATGTAAAGAAATTAGGCCTCTGTGTCTTTAAGAAGCTCCTACGCTTTCTGACATTCCAATACATAATAACACCCTTTAGCCCTTTAAGAGCTGCAAACCTCAAAATGTTCCTCTCAATATTTGATTAATTGATAGATTCCTTATATCAAACCATAAATGGTAGAAAGTAATATGGACCAGCTGTAATGTAGACGTAAAACTTCCAAAAAACTGACCTTTCATTACAAATCCTTGCATTATTCAGCTCTAAATAAAACAAAGCATATGTAAGCTTTGATATAATTACGTTAAAGTCCCCCTAAATTAAATTCTCCAGTTTTATTAAGAAATGAAAAAAAGAATATTATGAGACACAAGAAAATGTCTGTTTTCACAAATGCAACGACTCACACCGGGTGATGTCCTATCTTTAGTAATTCTGTGAATACAGTGCTAAGGGGCAAAATATGCTGTCCTCCTGCTAATGAAGCTTTCAGCCCTGCACAACAACCACACAATGACAGCTGGCAGGGGAGGGGCAGGAACTACATGCCATGAAATAAGAGCGGGTAAAAATTGATTAGCAATTTTCATTTGCGCTAAGCTAAACAAAGGGAGACTGCTGCCCTACTCTGCATATCATCATGGGGTGGAGGAGGAGGACGGTGGGCAGAGCTGATGGGGTTGGGCTGGGATGGGAACTGATCTTTCAGTGCTCAAGGCACCCATTGTTTAGTTATAGAAGACCTGGGTGTGTGTTGGGGGAAGGCTTTGGGACAAAGAAGACTATGTGTAGACAAGAGAACTGGGGATGAAGAAAGAACCAGGGGAAAGTGGAAAGATGTTGAGAAGCTTAGGTAAAGAGAGTTGGAAAGGAATATGAGGAACAAACACAGCATACTTTGGACTGAGAATGACAAGAAATGTTGTGGAAAAAAGAGGGTTCAAAGAATGGAAAGCTTGAACAGCAGGACAGAAAGAGGTAGAGGCCTGGGATTGATGGGAAGAAGTAATGGAAATAGGGAGGGGATATTTGGCAAGTCAGAGGGGATAAAGAGGTTGACTGTTCCCCAGGACTTCATGACTAATTCTGGAAATTGAAACCGGACCTGGATGGAGCCATCATGCACTTTGAACAACAAAAGCAAAGTGTCAGGAAGAAAAAAAATTACACCCTCTCATCACTTTCATAGTTATTAAAACCATTGGATATATTGAATATAAAAGCTCCAACAATGGAGAAATTTGCCAACCCCAAGGGAAGAAAATGGAAAACGTATGCAGTACTGTGGCCAAGCCATGTTGTTGTATGGGCAGTTTTCTTGAGGGTTTTTTTGGCATGACCAGGAAGCTTGGCGGCTTATTGACGGAGGCACTAAAAGGAATTTCACACACAAACCCATCAGACAAGGAGGTGCACACACAGTTTTAAATGCAAAACAGTGGAAAAAAATAGCAGCTGGTAGGAGAATGAGGGAAAAAAAAACATCAACAACTTTTAACCAAAACACTGTATACAACTCTAAATTTAATTTTCTGCAAGATTAAGCACAGTAATGACTAGCTTTATAAAAACCCATAACTAATGGCTTCCAATGAGCCAATCTATAGGCATCGATCTGTTCAGTATCTCATAGACTCACAGTTTACAGCAAATAAATGAAGGAATAAAGAGGAAAAAGAGAAAGAAAGAGCAGAATACGTACACCTTTAAACTGAAGAAGAAGAGAAAAGAAGAACAGAGAGTACAATCTGATATCGAGAAAGAGGCAAATAAAATCTAAGGCAAACTGAAGTGATAACGTAATTTACAAGCAAAATAACAGAGTGAATAGAAAGTGATTGTAAGTTTCACATAACTATGTTTTAAACACAAAAGATTCTTTTTGCTCCATCATATGTTGGTTACCCAGTTAGCTGTGTTTGTCATTCCTCCATAGCCAGTCTCCCTCAGTTGTTTCTAGCTCGTCACTTCTGACATTCTCTTTTTATTTTATTTTCATTTGTTGTTTAGTTGATAAGAACAGATACCTGGAAAGTAGTTCAAAACAATCAGATGTACATAATTTGAAATACTCATCTTTGGAAGGACTTTTAGTGATGAAGTTTTAAAGGAAAAGGTAAGATTACCAGAAAATACAAATTTAGTTTTAATATTCAATAAATACTACCCCGGTACAGTTTTCATTTCAGTCCGTTCTTTGTCAGATCCTCCTTTTTTATGCCATAAAGTTATTTCAGTTTCCCTGCAGTTGTGTTGTTGTTTCCGTCTTTGTTTATAGTTTGTTGGACTTTGTATTAATCTTTCTCACTTTTCTGTGATTTCTCCTTCCTAATTTTTGTGATTAGGTCTTTGACTTTAACTCATTGTTTTACTTTGCAACATCCTATTTTTGGTTCTACAACAGAAACACAACTACATTTGCTAACGTTTAAAGACCCTTTTCTAAACATCACACAGATGAAACGGTCAGCCTTTTGGGACATTTTCTAAAGTGTAGCAATATTTCTCACACACTTAAGAAATGTAAGTATCAATAATAAAAAAGAGTGGACCTTTATTTTTTACTTCTTTGGGTTTACTTTTACAAAGTAACTCAGTTTTCAGAGGTAAAGGAGTCATTGAAGTTTGACTTTAAATATAATCATACACGATTATATTTAAATTTGAGCTAAAATCTCAGTTTAGAAGCTTGTTAAATCAATCCCACTCACATCCATCCATCTATTTTCTTACACCCTTGTCCCTAGTGGGGTTGGGAGGGGTGCTGGTGCCTATCTCCAGCGAACGTTTCGGGCGAGAGGCGGGGTACACCCTGCCCACTCACAACCAATGAATTAGATATTGGGCAATTTTCAGAAATAAATTAAATACCCAAACAATGGCTTCCACTTTGTGCATAAAAATCATTGGTAGTTTTGTTCTGATATCTACAAATACTGAGTTTGGCCATTTTAAAAAATATGTCTAGAGAAGCAAATAACCCCTCTGGTCTTCTTCTTGCTTAATCCTGCACTTAGCAGCTTTTTGTGGCTCATTGACTAGCAATTAATGGTGGCAGCATATGAGAATGAGGAGGACAAACTGAAATAAAACAATCCGCTGCTGAAAATGCACAGCGGCTTAAATCCAGAGAGGGCTGCTTCCATTAATCCCTGCGGATTAAACTTCTAAACAGTTCTATTCAAGCCAATTAATTCATGCATATATCTGTCTTCGGCTCTTTTCATGTCATTTAATATGATGGAGGGCAAACTCCTGGGAAATGGGGGGTGGATATGTATCAACATTAATGCACGCAATGCTGCACCACACAGCTATACATATTGAAGCATGTACACACACTTTCACACATATCTATATGCTACAATGCCATGATTTCATGCAATTTGTAAGAGAATGGACGGTGGGAGTGTTAGGACTGAAAGGAGCCTCCAAAAGTTGACTGACATATTCTGACAGTTGAATACCAATCATGAGATACACCTCCGGCTAAATCTACAGGATCTCACAGGGGCCTCTGGCTGAGAGAAGCATAAAAAGGATTAACAGTGAATACAGAAACCTCCTACACAGCAGACAACCACCAGCTCAACAACTTACAATCTCAAGATGAAGACAAAAAACCCAAACAGGTTGAATTTCACCACAAATAAATGCAAGACCTGAAGTGAAATGATCTAAAAGAGAGTGGTGGAAAAAAAAAAAGAACATTAAAGGAATAAATGTGGTAAAATACTTTTTAAAATGACTTTGGTTTTTAAGCCAACACCACTAAACGAGAAAACCAAAAGACTAGAACAGTAACAATATGCAAATCCTTAATGACATAAAAAGACTGTCTGCAACAGTTCCAGAATAATTAATTTCCTATTTAAAATATTGTTGCTCATAATTTAGTAACTCGGTAACATCATTTTGGTCTAAAAAGTGCAGTGTGAAGCAACCAAAAAGGCCTCAAGTCTGCAGTTACACATCTATGTTAAAGTCAAGTCAAGTTGTTTTGTATAGCCAATTTAAAGGGCTTCACATGACAAAAACAAAACACAAAAAATACATTACTGTGGCAAAATAAAGAGAATAAAAAATTATGAACCGGACTAGAATTAATTTTCCAGTTACTAAACAAAAGCAACTATAAACAAAAGGGTTTTTATCCTTGATTAAAAAGAAATCAGTGTTTCATCATTTTAGTAGTTTTCTGGATCTTTGCTCCAGATTTGTGGTGCATAAAAACTGAGTTTTGCTTCTCCATGTTAGGTTCTTATTCTTTGAATGCAAAGCAGACTTGAACCAGAAAAACCGAGTGGTCTGGAAGTTTTTAATATATTTTGGTTCAAAGTTTTCTTTGGATTTATAAACTAACAAAAGTATTTTGACGTGTGTTCTCTGAGCTACACGAAGCCAGCGTAAAACTGGTGGAAACTGCTGCAGAGTCTTAGTAGAAACCCAAATCACTTGGAAAGGTGACCAATTAAAGTTCAAATCAGATCTGGTCTACATTACAACTGCCATGTAAGTTCATCTGATTTTCTATTAAAAAAAAATAGAACTATTAAAATTGCAAGTGTACAGTAAAAGAAGAGAAACTATTTATTTTTTCATTACTAAAACTCAGTAGGACTATGTTCAAAATGTATTTGTTAAAGGTAACTGGGATGTGTACAAGAGAAACCAAAACAATAATACAAGGTTTACAACTAATCCTTCACTGCTTTAGGACTTAGCAACACAAAATAGCAGCCATGATTTCTTTACATGTCCTGCGAAACTGTCCCACACATTTCCATAGATGTTATAGTTGTCTAGTGGTAGAAGAGGCTGTATTATTTTAATAACTCTTTGATCAGTTAAGAACCTGCACAGTCAATGGCTACACAATCAGCATCTTGGAGCATTGTATGATACAAAACTGAGCTAATAAGCTTTTTTGGCACTGACTGAATGGCAACATGTTGAAATTGTAGCTAAAATATGCAGAAAAGCTGTTTTAAACAGTGCAGTCCCTTAAAGAAGCTAATGCTGCACCAGTGCATTAACCTAATAATAGAATTTAATTTACTTCTCTTGAAAGATATTGAATTTGCCTAGCACATTTTATATATCTTGCTAATTAAAGATGTAGCATTGTCAATTTTTGCTGAAACAGAGCTAAACTTGACAGGGTAACTTTCCTCCTTTCCAGCTATGTCAACCACCTGCTTATTAATCATGTGGTGGAAACTGCTGTCCTAATTACCTACTTGTTTATACATTTTAGGTATAAAATTCAAGATTAATACAGTTTTGTAAATATTATTTCTTAAATTTGGCCTTGCAGTCTTTGGTTGACCATACAAACTGACAGATAATATCTGTGAGTAAATAAATCCAGTTCCTGGTACCGACCCTGATCTGACAGTTGTTTGGTAAATTTCTCTAAGACGTGCTGGTAGCACTACTCCTCTTACCTGATATTCTTCTTGCCGGGTGTCTGCTGCTAACTGTCCTCACTCCTGAGATACTGAAATCAAAGAAAGAAGAGACACGTGCTGTAGCAAAAGCAATTTTCACACAAATATGTGATGCCACATAGCAAACAGGGTCTTAAAACTTTACATCTTTGTTGCTTAATTTCTTCAGCTGTGTGTCTTATCGCCATATTCCTTATTTTCGAGTCTTTTCAGAGGCGCCATGACTTCTGTCACTGTGATCAGACATCAGTCCGTCCCTCTGACCCAACTCGTGCACTAACCAGTGACATGCTTTAATTATTGAACGGCTGACCTCAATCGGTTGGCTAGAGCAGACTAAAACATTTTGCACCATTCAGAAACACATTACTACTATACACAAGCGCATGCAATTCACCACAATAGTAACTTACAACTTTAATTTATGCTAGTCATTTAATATGTTGATCCTGGGGATAGTTTCTAAAGTCTAAGTATTTAAAAATATACACACATACGACTGCATTAGCTCTTCCTGTTATTCCTCTCAGTTCATTCATGCCAAGAGAGTATTTCCACTGATCATGCTGGAGATGTTTCGAGAGCTTAAATGGAGTCCGCCGCACACACCTGTCTCATACACATACATATATATATATATATATATAAAGTCTCACAGCAGACAGTAGAAGTCGGAGTCCAAACACCAGGCAAGAAATCTAAAAAATTGTTTTCAGACACAAATCTGGGGAACAGTACAGAAAGCTTTCTGTCACTTTGAAGGTCCCAATGAGCTCAGTGGTCTCCGTCATTTGTAAATGGAAGGAGTTTGGAACCACCAGAGCTCTTCCTCGAGCATCCTGGCCGTCTACACCAAGTGACTGGGGGGAATGGGCCCAAGACAGGATCACTGTCAGAGCTCTGGCACTCCTCTCTCTCCATCTCTGCAACAATCCACCTATCAGACCTGGATGGCCGAGTGGCCAGATGAAAGTCACTCCTTAATAAAAGGCACATGGCAGTCTGTCTGGAGTTTGCCAAAAGGTCCCTGAATGACTATCAGACAATGAAAAGCAAACTGCTCCGGTCTGATGACTGAGTAAAGAGATTAAATTAATACAATTTGGAATAAGGTTGATGGCAAAATGTTGAGAAAGTGAAGAACTGTGAATGCACTGCAAATAAAATGCTAAATAAAGTTTTAGTGGAGTTTCCTTAAGAGGAAGAAAAGCATGAAATGTAAGTCATGTTACAACTTGATAGAGTTGACTGGAAATATGACTCAAGTTAAATCTGGTTGTAACTCTGTCACAAGAAAGAAAATATATCTTTTGGTATGCAATGCATGTTTTACAGATGCTTTAATTTCATATCCAAATATATTCTGGAAAGAATGATCAGTGGTCACACTTGTCCTGTTACAAATGATCAAACACATTAGATGATGCTAGATATGATTCCCAAGGCATGATACTACCAGGGCATTTATAGATTAGGATATCTGGTACATCAGGGCCCAGTTTAAGTGAGAGGTAAGTTTTCCTTTCCTTTTTTTACCCACAGCACCAACCAAAGTCATCATGTCTAATGCAACAGAAATGGCACAGGTCTTCAGCGATGACATTCATTTCAACACTGTCCTCAGAAACATGAGTGACATGTTGACTCTCATTATATTTTGATG
This sequence comes from Brachyrhaphis roseni, assembly GCA_903066815.1. Taxonomy (NCBI): domain Eukaryota; kingdom Metazoa; phylum Chordata; class Actinopteri; order Cyprinodontiformes; family Poeciliidae; genus Brachyrhaphis; species Brachyrhaphis roseni. Next base: position 12,305 of record CAEFZY010066431.1, read on the forward strand.
AGTGTAACCCAACTGGGCTCTATTGCATGCTGTGTGGCTTGTGGCCTATGATTAGTTACAAATAGTTCAATGGGTCACACCATTTGGCTCTGATCCCGAGACCTCGAAGTTTAGACACACAACCTCCAAACCACATGCTTACCGCTTGAATAGAATCACAATGCTACTTTTCTATTAAAGAAAATTAAATCAAAATCAGTTTTCAAGGTATGATTGCTAAATATTTAACTTTTTAACTGATGTGATTTCAGCACAAGTTATGGACTCCTGTTAAAATTTAGAACCAAGAATTGGTTTGATGTTTCACAAACAAATGCCACTTCAAAGAAGCAATATTAGTACATTTGATTTCATGCTTAATCTTCACTCTGAAGCATTTTTAAATTTTCCTAGAATCTAATATTTGTTGCTTTGTTCAAGCCAAACACGAGTGCAAAATTTTTTTAGCTTTAGTTCTCCTTTTCCTATCAGCTAGCTGGAACTAGCTGATAGAAAAAAGAACCGCCATATTGAAATCTTTTTTAAATATACACGATGCCTTAACATTTTTATTTATCCTGATACAATAACTTTAAAGAACCAACATATTCATGTGTTTTCATTGCCTAAAAAAATAAAAGCTAAGAGTAACTTATGGATGCGTACTGTATCAAGCTTCTTCCAAATCTGCCATGTCATCCCACCATGTTCATTGAACTCTTAACTTTTTGTATACCTTCCTGCAAAACAGTAAAGTAACTTTAAAAATAAAGAGAGAAAGTTGTGGATATTGGGAATGATCACTTAAGAAAAAAAAGTAGATTCAGCACTTATATCACTTTTACTAAAAAAACAAAGTTGTTTTGTGTTTTTATTTTTAGCTTTTAGCTTGCTTAAGGCTGTAACTGAAATAAGACATAAAGGTTACACAGATTAGCAGAAGAAGGAAATACATGAAGCAAAGAAGCAGCTAAGTATGAAACCATCACTATTCAGTTTCAAGGTGAGATTCTAGGATGAACCTAAAATGCACTATAACCTTTACAGGTGAACTTATTGTGACGTTCTCAAAACTTTTCAATTAAAGCTGTGATATTCAGCAATAAAATGTCTTCAAATTTGTCTTGCTCCAACTTTAATTGCTCAGTTTCTGGAAACGTGGCCAACTGGAACTGAATAGTTTTGTTCACTTCCATTACTAAACTACAGTCATGGCAGACTATAACTCATAATCAGTGCCAAAACTTGACATTGTCATTCACAAATCCTCACTCTGTTTGCTGATTGGCCAGAATGAAATACTTCCAGAGAAATCAAGCTTGTTGGGAAAAATGCAAGATGGAGCAAGATGAACAGAGATGATTCCTATGCAATTCCTAAGCAGAATTGCATAGGAATGCAATTGCCATGATACCCAAAAGCCAAACATCCCTAACTTTTTGTGAGTAGAGTATTCGGAAAATGCTCTGGCCAAATGAGACCGAAGTTTAACATCTTCCATCGTATCCTTGACTGGGGAAATGTTCACTTTCCAGCAGAAAAACAAACTTGCATTTACATTATATTTAGATGGTTGAGATAAGAGCATATGTGTTAGAATTGCTCTGTCAAATCCCAGACCTACATCTAAGACTAGGTCTATTAGCTAGACTAAGTGTTGGATCTATATGTCCAAAACTTTAAAATTAATGTTCAAGTACATTTTTTGTCTGATTTGGCTGAGCCTCAGTTGTCATGCAAAAAAAAATGGTCAAAAAGGAGCAGTGAGTACAAAGTTGGTAGAAAGATTGACCAAAAGAGCCTCAGATGTAGTTTTTGTCAGCTTTTTCCTGATTTTTAGTTGTCAATTTTGTTGAGTTGTAGCTCCCTCCACAGTGGTTGGTGGGGTATGGATACATTTGCAAGATAATGTAGATTGTTTTGGCAGACAGGTGGTCCAATACTATTTTAAAAAAAAAAACAGCAATAGTTATTTCTTCAACCTTAGTAAAATAAGAGAATTTAAGAAGAATATTTTGTAATAAAACTAGACCAGACACATAGCCGTGCTAAAACTGATTCTCTGTCTCTCTCTCTTGCACGCAAACTCACACACACACACACGCATACACACTGCAAAAAGCAGTCATACCAAGCTCTCAACATGGAGCTTCATGCATGCATGCACGTGTCTGTGAAGTTTGGCTCCGTCTTTCTTTAGTCCATACGGTGTTTTGTATTTGCCATAATCCCCTGTCAGCAACACTTAGGCAGGCAGACAATAGCAGAAGATCGGCAGCCAAACCCGCTTCACTCTGAGCTTGGCAGGTCAGCGTGCAAGCAGCATGTTTTACACACGTGCGTGTACACACACACGACCCCCCCCTCTTCCCTCCCTCCTCCACACACAGACACACACTACTGTGCTTTAGCGTTCATGAAGCACGGGAAACACACATGTCCCACTGAGATGCGGGGTACTCACACCTTCTCCAGGCTCTCTTCAAAGAGTTGTGATGCAGTTCTCAAGGACACAGCTTTCTGAGATCCTCTTTTTCTCTCTTTCTTCTTACACTGGCACACTCTCCCTGACTCCCACAATCTCTCATTTGCCTCTTGTTTGCAGGACAGCAGATATAAGTGCTGCCTTTTCCCTCTTTCCTTTCTCATTCCTTTTTCCTCTCTCCCTTTCTCTCTCTCAGCTCTAGTCTACTTTTCGTTTGCAGCTGAGAAGCACAGCTCATACTCTGCCATGAAGCAGACCTCTCTTTTTCTCAAGTACTGGACAGTACAAGAAGGAGGAAGCGAGAAAAAGAGGACAGGAGGGAGAGAGAAGTGTTGAGCAAACACACCAAACTAATGTGCCACTTCAGATCACCAGTTTGGGTCCAGCTGCTGAAAAAAAAGACACAAGTAAAACAAAAGTTTTAAGTTAGCTGTAAAAAAAAAAGAAAAGAAAAGCACAAAAGATTCAGAACAGCTAAATACAGAAAATAATAAACTATGGAAATGCTAAGAAAAATTAGCACATACGTTAGAATAAAGATAAATAAATTAACTACAAAAGGAATAACAAATGTAGAGTGATTGCTTGGTGGTGAAATGTGGAGAGAAAGCCAAAAAAAAAGAAAAAAAAAAAAGAATTACCTTAACCGTAGCTGTCTTTTCAGAAAAATGGTCCCAGTGGGACAGATCCAGAAAGAAACAAAACCAGAAACAAACATCTATTTATGGAGCAGGGGGTCCAGTTTCCCAACTACACATGCTTGCTTCTTTTTGACAGTGTTACCAATTCAGCAGTTTACGGATAAGGACTGTGTTTAATAAGGAAATTATGTGCATAGAGTCACAAAGCACACTCAGTTCTACGGTTTGCATCCAAATCTTGCATAATATCATAATAGGAAAACATCTGATTTTTTTTTTCATGTCTTGAAGTTAAGTGAGAAGACCTCAGAGAAACAACAGCTAGAGCAAATGGAGTAAACCACTTTTATTCACCAAATGTTGCTAAAGTGTTAAAATGGTGGAAAAAAAAAACAAAAAACGGATAAACATTTAGGTTAAGTGCATTTAATCTAATGATCGGTGAATGGCAAAGATAAAAAAGAGAGACAATATAAGCAGCAATATCAATATTACTAGCAGTCATGGCATTCATGTTTATTAACATGCATTATCCTCTTTACGAAAAATAAATAAATCTAATCTAAAATCTTAAACACCTTGTCAAGTAAGGAGGTGGACAGATGATAGGAGATTTTTTTCCAGCCACATAATCTGGTGTTTGCGCCTCAAATCAGGATGACGGTAATTTCTGGACTATTGAGCTCACCCCAATATAACTCACACCCACTCATTTTAGAAGGAAAAAATAAATTGTACATACATAGGCTGCACTTGAATTGGTACATGGTGGCATGATATGCAGCACTGCAGATTATGGCAAAAGGAGAAAACAGCTAGCACCGAGCAAAATGCTATGTTGTGACCTTAAGAGAGCTGAGCACAAACGCTTTTACAGCTCAGAAAATTACTGTCATAAAACAAAATCAGCCAAATGTCCTCACTGTCATATGGTTATGAAATATGTAATTGACCAAAAACGTGATGTGGCCATCCCAAATGATAGAAACATCGGGAAAAAGGAAAACGAAATAGAGGAGAAATACCACAGGTGCAGTGACCCATACTGGAGAGAAGGGCCCCCTGCACAAACATCTGACATCACAGTCCAGAAGAGCGCACTCCTATGAATAGTTAAGATACTGGGTCGGTGAGAGAGTTTTTTTTATTTGTTATATTTTTTCAATTTTTCTTTTTTTAGACTCTCGTGGCCTTTATTTTACAGTAAATAGGGAAAAGGAGAGAGGCAAAGGCACAAGAACAGGAATTGAACCCAGGACAACCATGTCTACAGCCTCTACACTTGGTGTAGCTTCCAGCACCCCTGGGTTCTTTATTTTTTGGGTAAAAAAGGTAGATGATCAACTTGTCTTACAGACTTACATGATCTTTCTTTCTTTACATAGACTGAAAATGCCAATGCTATTACTGAAACCGTTATTAGTTCTGTTTGATCTAGGAGTGTGCTGCCCCAAGGCTCCGGGAAAGCCACGTTACTAATTGATTTGCAATGGAAATGCAATGAATCAGCTGTGGCTTTTCACACATGGGGATCAATCAAGTTAGTTTTAGTTAAGGAACGAGCACTACCTTGGCTGCTTCTTATACTTTCAAATCGTCATCGTTCTGCTATTCTTCTACAGTTTTATACATTTAACTTTTCTTTAATATTTGTATAACAAATCAGACTAAAGTAAGAAATGTGAAATTGGGAAAGCCTGAAAGTCCTAATTTCAACACACATTGAATGTTTTTGTGAACAATGTGCATGTTTTCTTCCGAAGTAAAAATTGATCACCAACACGTTGGGTTTTTATAACTCACACAATTCTGTGGAGTCACACAACTTAATGCACAAAACTGGATATATATGTATTCCAGTACATGTTCCTTTGGGGTTATACATGGGGATTTATCATTTTATAATGATCATGTCCAATCACTCTGATTTTACATTTAAATGTTTATTTGTCTCACTTATTGTATATTGAAAATAAATTAGTGGTTTTGTTCCAACATTTAGAATTGCTCAGAACATGAAAAAAAAATATGCTAGATTAGATTGCTTGTAAAAAAGTAGCACTTGTACCACTCATATGGTGTAACTCTCATTTTTCAACAAGTTTACCTTCCTCTTTTTTTCATAGTTAAGTCAAGCTTATTTGTGCAGCACATTCCAGCAATAGGCACTTCAAAGTGGATTACATAACACAAAATACAATAACCAATTACTGTATAAAACAAGCAATAAACATTACATTTTGTCAAATTCCATCAAAATCAGCGGGTAAATATGCCTCAAATATATTGATCAATTTTCTAGTTACTAGGAATCAAAGGTGGGTTTTTAGCCTTGATTTAAAGTCACAAAACTTTTATTCAGCTATTTGATTATATTACACTGGCTCTCAAGTCAAGTCATCTTGAGATTACATGAAAAAGAAAAAGTACTAAAGTTAAAAACTATTTTGATAGAGTCCTGCTTAATTACACATCTTATTTTTAATGACTACTTTGCCCCCAACTTGAATAAACTCTGTATTTGTGTCTTGCAAATAATTAAGCTGTTTCTTCAACAATCTGGCTTGAATGTTATTTGACAGAAGATAATGACAGGGAAAAGGGTGGAGCATGCAGAGCAGACAGAATGCTGAGTTACAGAAGAAATAAGTAAATAAGCAGCAGTTTGAATATATACATCTGGAAACAATAACAGTAGAGGTACACCGAGAGAAAGAAGGGAAAAAGGGTGGAGGACAAGGACGGGGTGAAGTGTGTAACTCACTCCTGTCCCCATCACCAGTGCTCAGTCCTAATTTACCCAGAACAATCAATTGGATCAGGAGGCAGACACTGATAGAGGACTACCATGCAACAGGATCCACCATATACGTGCGTGCACACACACCAACGCACGCACACACACTCTGAGGGAGAAGGAGGACTTGCATGCAACAGGATATATTCACCCCCCACCATCCCACACACACACTTTTATGCTGACAAGAGAGAAAAAGTTTGCGGCTCATATCTGCAGCCTCTGCACTGACTTCTACCGAGCAGACTGTATTGTGGACCAAAGTCATTGTGGCTCCGTGGGGTTGCAGTGGGAGGTCAGGGCCCATGAGACACAACAAGCACAGGGGGAGCAGAACTGGAGTGAGAGAGCAGGAGGGTGAAGTAGCAAGGGGGAGAGAGTGGAGGTACGACCATCAGCAGGAGGTGAACAGGAAAACAGAAAAAATAGAAGGACAAAGTTATCACACCCATCATGGCTTGAGAAAGAGAAACGGAGACAGAGAGGAAGAGAGAAATTAATTCTCCTGAAAAGAAAAGGTGCAGAAAAGTGGGCCAACTACTACAAGTTTTGTGAGGTGTAGAGATTATAAAAGTAAGTTTGAATCTTTCACAATAATAGGTGCTGTCTTCCATCGATCCTTTAGAGGTCACACAAGTCATATAAACCTGAATAATAGCCTTACGATGTAGTCATAATGTTTTGTAAATATGTCTTCATTTTCTTAGTGCTCTCTCCGTTGAGAAATTAACCAATAATAAATGCTGTTTCACAATTTTTACCACTTTCTTGCACCGTATGCTTTCACAAATTAGTCTACTTCTGTGAAAATGAAAAAACAAAATATATATTTTTTTCTTTTAAGTAAAAAGAAAATAAACAAGATTTTTCTTTCTCTGATGAAACTTTGAGAGAAGCCTTAGCTTGACACCTGAAAATTTAATTACGGACCTGGAAAAAATTTCACTGCAACAATCCCACATGAGGAATTTCTGAGATTTGACAATCTGATCCAGCCTCAGAGTGACCTCCCTACTTTGACAGATCTGCTTTTGGAAACGAGGCTCACAATCATTCCAGCCGATGGACAGAGAGAACCAAGAGCTGATGGATCCCGGAGCAGAAATGTAAGCTGGTCCTGGGTCAGAGAAAGTCAACACCTATTGGACACACAAAGTTGGCACTCACATGGACTCTTCTATAATGGCGACAATTCTGAGTGAGAAACTGACGGACTCAAAGGTTTCTCATTTGAATTCTTTTGCCCTTCTTTTAAAACTGTAGTCCCAAATTCCCCATGCTGCTCTAACTTAAATGGGCATCCATTTCTTTAAAACTTAGAGAGAAAGAGAGAAATTTTGATTAGTGAAATCCTCATTCTGTTTAATTTTAAGTGTATAATTGTTGATTTTTAAAATAAACACTTGTAATGACAACAGAATCTCTTATTTCCTATGACATGTGATTGGCTCAGAGATAAAAATGACTTCCATCAGATTGATTTTTTAATAAATATAAGACTAATCAATGTAAACCAGATGGTTTCTGAATATAAATATAGTTCACTGCAGGTTATCGATTTCTACAAACTTGGCAGCAATTTGCCTACTGTTGGTGTTTATTAATGATATAAACATTTGGGGTTATATGCAATGTTTACTTTAATTATTCTTGCTGATTATTCAGCCTTTTCCCCATTTAATTAAACATGTTGTGCCACATTTCATTCTAATAAATCCTTTTATAATGTTGTTGAATGACAAAAAAGTTACTTACCATATTAGTAAGCTTGTGGTTAGCTGTGTCTTCCTGTCATCTTATTATGATTTCATCTTCATAGATGCTGATGTAAAAGAGCCCATAAATTAACCAGCACATACCATGCTTGATTTATTAACTTTACATTTATTTGGAGCAAGAATACTTGGTGAAGAAGGGACATTCAGTAGATATACTATCACACCATTGATTACCATGCATCTCATTGCCTTTACCTTCTTAATATCAAGATAAAGTTCATGATGAGCATATATTTCTGCAGCTACATGGATCATGAATCTCAAAGCCATAAAATTGAGTGTATTAAATTTATGACTAATTTATTTGACTTATAACTAATTGGAGCAATGCTTTATTTATCCTGTAAATTATTCCCTTTGCGCCTGGCTGTTTGTGTAAATATGGCAGGAACAGACAGAGAAAGAGAGGGGTAGAGAGGACATGTGAGATCCAGACTAGACTATTTATTCTAAAGGGTGACACATTTAATTTAGGCCCCGCAAAAGAAATTAAAAGGCATCACCGTTATTAATGAAGAAGAAGCACAATGGGGGCAAGTTACACATAGAAACACACGCATACACACACATGCAGGCATTTGGAGACAGTCAAGAGTGCTTAATCCAGTTTTTAATGACATTTCTTCAAAATAGTGGCTTTCTTATGTTGTTTTGATGTTTGAATTTCTTCAAGTTTAGTTCTGATTTTTGTTTTTATGTTTCCATTAAAGCGCATTTGATTAGTCTTAGTAAAATACTTGCACCAATGTTTTGCATCGCTTGTTGCTCTGAAGCACAAACTGAGCATGCACAAACAAAACCTGATCCCTTACAAGCAACAAAAAAGTTTTAAAAAGTACAAATTACTAGTAATAAAGATGTGTAAACAAATATGAAGCTACAAAGTTTAGTTACAAGGGCTGTAGACACATTCAAAGTCATGTGTCTGTTATCACTGCTGTACTCATCAAGGTTGTAAATTGACAGAATGGAAAACAGACTGCGCTCTTAGTCTTCCCTTAATTTTGTTACAGATTTGCCAATCTCTCATGCTATTAAATGTATAGCCGGCACAGTACTTCTATTGATTAACAAATGACAACAGCGTCAATGTGCACTTGAGGTCAGGGAGTTACCTTATTTTAACTCTCTCTTTTCCCTCCTTCTTTATCTTGTTTCTTTTCTTCCCCTTTGTGTTGCTCTCTCATCAGCTCTCCTGCCTACATTTCCCTAACATTCTTCCTTCCTTTTTCCTAAATAGATATTGAAGTTTTCTATTTAAGGCAGATGCTGTTTAACTTCCTTGGGGTGGGAAGTGAAAGGCAGGCAGAGGGCCATCCATCTCGCTATCCACCTGCTGACATCTTTAAATGCTATTGACACCTACTGCCAGCATTAACATGCAAAACTGCACCGCATGTTTGATTTCATTAGCTCATTGTGCACAGGGTTTTCCTTTGCCCTGCCGGTGGGATTCTGGCCTCAGATACTGGATTGGATGCAGAATTGGCAAATTTTCATGACTTGTCAGAAAAGCAGCTTTTGCAACGCTGTTTTACCAAAGCTGCATAGAAATTACTTTCAGTATGTCTGATAAACATTGTCCTTAGATATGGCACCCCATTTGCATTTTGAAATATAAAATCTCTCTTGTCCTCACCAGTGAGTCTTCACATTGATGGAAAAATTGACAATGACAAAAAAACAAAAGATTAAAAACAAGAAAATGATTTTCATTTCCATTCAAATGAACTGCTATCGAAAATATTAATAATCATAGAAAACAGCATTTGATTCTGTAATGAATAACTGAAGCATGTCTGTTTCCTTTTTGAGACAGCAGTGAGACAGCTGAATGTCGAGTTAATAACAACCAATGCAGGCAGTCATCTTTAGGCAGCAAGGTTATGTAAACTATGAACAACAGTTGCACAATGTTGTTGTGGCAAGGCATGGTTGCATCACAGCAGGAAGGTGTTGGGTCCAATTTGCTGTTCAAACCTGAGCTATTAGCATGTGCAACTTGTGCATGCACTACCACTCCAGCTTCTAACCACTGCTCCTACTGTCCAAACTTTAAAAAATGACTTTCGAACATGAGTGTGTTTAAAAATGTTTTTCCTTTGTGTCTGTGTTAGCTCTTTAAACAACAAGAAACCTGTACTTCCTCTTGCCTGCAGATTGCTAAAGGAGAGTTAAACTTATTAGCAGTTCCCTGAAAAGCTTTGCAGTGGAGGAACCTTGTTTGCACCTCAAGAATCTCATTGTTTCTGAAAGATAACACAAGCAAACACAAGAAAACTATGTTTGATGATGTTGATTTCGTTTATTAATGAATAAAAGCTTTACAAACATGACCCCATGTGAAAAAAATAACTTTTCCTCTGTTAAAGGATGCATTAACTGTGATTTGCCACCTTTTTAATTCAATTTCATTGGCCACTGCTATGTCTGATTTTCGCCAGAGATATGGAGGCTAATTGATCTCAAAAAGCAAAACTTTATTCCTTAAACAAAGTAAGTTTTAGGAACAGATGAGAAATGAAGTCTGCAAAGTAATTTGTAAGACTACAGGATTCAGACCAGGGTAAAAAAAGCTTTTATCCAAACATGGAGTAATCATGGAACAGTGGTATCCCTCCTCACAAGCGACCAGCCTATCAAATTTACTCCAAGAGTGCAGTGATGACACATCTAGGAGGTTACAAAAAAGCCAAGACCAGCAACGAAGGCATTGATGACCACACATTACTACAACTACACTTTATTTAAAGTTAGTGTAAAATCGATAACAAAATCACTGGGCAAGAGTGGCATCCATGGTTGGGTCAAGTGGATTAGTATAGTGAACATCAGTTCGGAAAAAGAACTTCAAGTTTATAGCAACCAATGATTTGTTGAGGCTGCTGGACTTAAACGAGTATGAAAACTTTCCTATCTACTGAGCAAGATGTCCTGAAGAAACAACAATGAAAGTTCAGCCATTACTTTGAGACAAAGTTTAATGTCTTAATGTCCAAAAAAGTTTCACACATCTTAGGTTGAGTTTCAAATTCTTTTGTGGATGATGATGATGAACAAAGGAATACTTAAAATTTATAAGTAACTTATTTCTCCCAAGGTTTCGGGCTCAGCATTCATGTAATGCTACAATGTCTGAGTCAGTGGAGTTTTTTTTTTCTTTATCTTTGTTGTTCCTCTTAGTTCATTGCTGAACGCTACATAACATGAAGCATTTAATGAGGCTTCAAAGTGAACAATCATATTGTCCAACTATTTATATTTTGGAGCTTTTTTTTTTCTTTACAAAACCCAAATCTTAGCTGATGTCACTGCTCATAGAATGTCATATATAACATATGAAGGAAATACATTTTTAACATGGAACAACTGGAAATTTTGGGGAAAACAAAAATCTTCATACAAATAGTTTACATTAGAAAATTGGACTGTTATCCATTTTTAACAAAAAAGGAGAATAAAAATATGGATTTTTTTTTTACAAGTAATTTTCAGTACTAAATTATTCCTTTTGTGATATAGTGTTTCTACTAAAAAGAGGAATCTTGTGAGACAAAATTTAATTGTGTCTATGAGATACATTCTCTACTTCACATTTGTTAACGTGGGTTTGTACAAGATTTAAAACAAGAATCACTTCTCAGTATTTGTCCCCCTTTAACAAATAGAGATTATTAAATGTTCACTCTGCTCAGAGCAACACTGTAGGGCAAAGAAGCAGAGGACTGTATCTTTGCTGCCACCTATTGCAGACACTAAACACACCATCTCTCCGCCTCAGAAAGCTTCACTTTTACTTTGTCTCCAGCTCAGGCTTTGAATTTCTTTATCCTGCCGGCTGGGGTTTCAAACACACTCATTTCTCCCAGGCTCTTCAGCACTGCGGCAGGGGTTAGGTGGCTTGGGGATTTTATTTTCCAGGGTTGACAATGCGTGAGGTGTTTGTGATATGCTAATTTATTCATTTTTGTCCACTCCTCCCCTTCCTTCTTTCTCTTTTGCAACTATCAATCTAATCACTTCATCGGAATTCCTTGAGCAAATCAGGGGAAGGAGAGAGAAGCACAGAGAAGAGAAAATGGAAAAGAAAAGAGATTAAAGCAAACAGCTTCTTAGATGCAAACACCCCACACAACAGCTCTCTGAACACATGTCCCTGTATTCAACCTTTCAGCACTTGAGAACCTCCACTCACTCGCACACCAAATATTTCCACTGATGGATTTAATAATTTTTTAATAAAAACTGAATCAATTGTAATATATTGATTAATGTGAGTGATTAGACGATTTAGTTGTGCCACGAAAAAATTTTCAAAAACAGTCCAGGAAATTCTCAGCTTCACAAAAATACAGAAAGGTGTAAAGCTCAGGTGACTAGTGCCAACAAATATTTAAAAACAAATTTAATTTATGTATGATTCTATGCACATTAGTGTCAATTAAAAGAAGTCATGAAATCTTTTAAAGATTCTAAAAAAAAAAGTTAATTATTGCCGACATGAACAAAAAACTATATCTTTTTTTAACTTTCCTGGAAAACAAAAGGGTGACAGTCCATTTTAATAGTAAGTCAACAAATTGCATCTAAGTGACAGTTTTGTTTCCAAAAGCAGTCAGACTTGGCATGTTGTTACAAATCAGGCAGGATGGCAATAAGTTGTTTCTTGCTTTTGTGATGAAATCAAAGCATGATGTGTTTCAGATCCCCTCTACACACAGAGAACAGGTTGGGTCAAAGCTTAAATGTTTGAGCTGGATAAAGTAACTTAAGATGAGGCAGGTAGCTGATAATCTCCAAGCACATTTGCTGTAATGAAGTACAGTATAGTAGGGAAGTCTCGCTCTGCTGCTGTGTTTTGTGTGTGGCAGGCGTTCAGAGGGGATCTGAGAAATTATTTTGACCAAAGTTACAGACTCCACACAGAAAAGGATGCAGCCAAACTAAGATTCTCACTTTCAGTTTGAATTTATGTATTCATGGTTACGGCAATTCTCATGTCTTCTTTCTATCTAACCAACCACTTTTCACTTCTGAATTCTCTGTTTCTCCACCTAATTTCTCTCTCTCCTCTTAATCACAGAGAGTAAGGGAATTGATAACCGTCTATTACCTTATGTTGCTCTGTGATTAATGTTCTCAGGTCTTTCTCATTGTTTCTCATTCATAGCTCATGTCATGGCCCATAAACTAATATCTAAAAGAGATGTGCTGGATGATTCCCACTCTAAAAAGAGGACAAGAGAAAGAGACTTTCATGAGTAGGAGACATACTAATACTTATGCTAAAGTTTGATAAAGGGCATGAAGAAAGGAAAGTCAAAGATGAGACAAAGTAGAAAAACACCTGTTTGTGATTTTCTTTAGCTTGAAATATTCAGTTATATTCTGTCTGGAAGAGTGGGTGTCAGCATTATGCCAAATCTAGATATAAATCTGAGGTAAGAGCTGATTTGTTGCTCTCGTCACGGCATATTTATTAGATACTTTCACTCTGTTGTAATTCTACCTGTAACATGTGACAAGCACATGGATAAACCATCAACAAGAGCATGGAGAAACAATTTATGTAATTAAGTCTGTGTTCATTGTTTATTCATACAACATGCATTAAGTGAGTCTCCTAACTCGTGTTTCACTTGTCTGTCAAAATTGCAAAAAAAGGGGTGATGAAGGTGAGACAGGATGATGTAAAATATGATTGTATAAATTTGCATCTTCGTGGAGTTACATGTGTTGTCTGCTCTGTTATGGATTGAATGATTCTGGCTAAGCTGAAAATCACTGGAATAATTTTATAAATTTGTTGAAAATATAAAAATAAATATTTTTAAAATAGGCTTGCCCAAGGTTGTCACAGTGATTGGTACAAAGACAGAAGAATTGATTTAAAATTTGTTAAGAATATTACTTTTGAAATCTGGAAGAGATGTTTGGACTAACTGAATAAGTCAGAAAATATGAGTCACTCAAAACAAAACAAACAATGACATGTGAAGGAGCAAAAACTACCCAACCAGGACAGTGTTGTAGGAAGCGGGAAACCTTATTACATTTTAGGTTAAAAGTTTATTGCTGAATTACCATTTTTTTATATTAAAGAAAAAGTTTGCCATGCGCGTACATTCACCACTGTGTGTACGCGCAAGTGGCAGCATAGGTACTCTGTATTTTAGCTAAAAAAAAACCTGGCAACCTGAGATTAGTTTCCAGATGGCATACACTTAAATTAATGAAGACAGACCTAGCTTATGGACACAAAGACCCACACAAACAATGGTCTAACAAAATTTGCAGAAGGGCTAGAACATTTCAAAGCAGACACGGTAAATGCCAGTTTTAAAACACTATGGCCTCCTTGCTTTAATTATTTCAGTTTCTATTTAGCAGTGTTTTTTTTCTAAATCATTAATCCATTGAATATTTGGAATGAAACATTTTGATTGTAACTTTGTGGATGATGTCTGAATGAAAAATATAACCTAGCCACCCAAAGCACTGTAAATACTAACCAAGAAATAAAATAAATGTTATTGACAAAGTGTTATTTTTCTGTAACACATGTATGAGAACTACAAGTAGAATATGTAATAGAGTTTGTGTTACTATTACTTTAACATAATTACATCAGAAGGCTAAAAAATAATGAAAAATAAATAAAAATGTAGAGACCTTATTCTGTACTTCTCCTCTTGCAGAACTATTATAGAGAAAGGTTAGCTCTAATAATTGGTTGATACCAAAGCATTGCACTGCTAGGCTGCTGGATGATAATATTATTGGCTTAAGATACGTTTGAGACTTATTAACTTAGCTTACAGCCTTATTATTTTTTGACTTGGCTCTAATGTGGGGTGATAGCTGTGAGCAAAAAGGCTTCATCAACCAGGAACCATGAATCTCTCAGCAGCATACTCTTGTTACTTCAGCTCGTTCCCCATTTATATTAAAAATCAGACTCTCGGTTCATTCAGGTTTATTCTAATAAAGGTGTGATGTTCTGATTCTATAGGATCTTTCTGGTCAGGTTGAACAATTACTTTTCACATGCAACACTGATTACTGATTTGAGACACCTGAGCACCTGGTAAGGCCTTCAGTTATTTGAATCCTTACTGCCAACTAACTTCTCTGTGCTCTCCTCCTATTTTGATTACATTTTACAACACTTTTAAGCTCGTCCTCTACTGGCACCGCAGAGTTTCACACACTATATTGGAAATTTGGATAGCTTGTGTTGAATAAATGTATATTTCAGAAAACTCAAACATGGTGTGTCTGCCTTTTTGTTGTGGCCTTTGAGCCATGTCATAACATGTATTACTTCCTATTGAGCTTTTTTTTTTTCGATTGAGCTTAAAATGAAGCAATTCTACTACTCAGGAATAAAGAGTGTTTAATATTAATGATTACATCTGTTTTCCCAGTAGAACTCTTTTCTCATGTGGGACCACCAGTCATTTCTAGCAGTATTCAATCACTAAAGACAACAGTGGTTTAAACAAAGTATTGCAACAGCTATGCTGGAGGAAACGTATAATAAAACAAGAAGCTTTTGGAATAATTAAACTCAAATTACAGATTATTTTCTTTTCATGACAGATGAAAAGAAAATAAATGATTACATCAATATAAAGAAAGTGGGCAAATATGTACAGGAACAAAAAGTAAATGTAGAAAAATTGAAGAAAAGAAGAAGGAAAATAATGTGTCCAGCAAAAACCTTTAGTTAGTTCTGTTTTATATGCTGCAATTGAGCTGTTTGTTGAAACAGAAACAGATAACTAGCTTGTCTGTGTTTAGCTGTGAAACCCCCTTGCACACATTATTCTGGAGATAATTTCTACACAATTAGCTACAAGAGAATACAGCAAAAAAGCTGATTAGCATGTTGGTACAAGGCAACCATGGGAACAGACATGATGACTTTGAAACTAACATGAATTTAGCATTGCACATTCACTGTCATACTCTCATTTATTTTCATGCTCTGTTCATATGAACCACCAACACTGTTTATGGTGGGGGTGGTGTTCTGCAGACCTCGATTCGGGATATTGTAGGTCAGAGGGGAGAATACTTCAAAGATCTCAAACCAGTCAGCACATCTTCAAGTGAAGAGGCAAAGCCTGGGGACCTTGGACTGGGCTCTCCAATCTGGTCCCAAGGTGACTAAGTGTGGTTGAGAAACTTCTTGATGACAAGGCTCTGGCCGTAGATATGATTTACTCAGAGTTTCTTAGGGCTCTGGATGCTGTGGAGCTTTCAAATATTGACACAACTCTGCCATATTATGTGGACATCAGGGACAGTTCCCCTGGATTGATAGGCTGGGGTTCCAGTCCGAATATTGGGTTGATACAGGTTGTTGGCTCCCTATATGACCAGTGTCAGAATTGCCAGCAGTAAGTCGGGCACATTTCCAGTGAGAGTTGGACCCCGCCATGGTTAACAACTCTATTCATAACCTTTATGGACAGAATTTATCGGTGCAGCCAGGGTGTTGAGAGGATCCATTTCGGTGGCCTTAGGATTGCATCTTTTTTTTGCATATGATGTGGTGCTATTGGCTTCATCGGGTTGTGAACTACAGTTTTCACTGGAACAATATGACCGAACAATCTTGTGACAATCTTGTGATTGTTCTTATGGAACAATCTTGTGACTGAAAGGACAAGATGGTGGATAAGTGATGACTTTGAAATAAGTTTTCTCCACAGTGTCTGGGCTCTTCCTTAGAGATAGGGTGAGACTCTTGGTCATCAGGCAGGGAATCAGTGTAGAGCAGCTGCTTCTCCACAAGAAAAGCCAATTGAGGTTGTTTGAGCACCTCAGCTGCTGGACTTCCCAATAAGACGTGTTCTGGACACATTCACTTGGGCATATTACATATTGCATAGCTTCCTTTTAATGTGTTGGAAGTGTGATATCTTATAATTTTGGAGCTATATTTTGAGACTATATATACCTGCCTACTTGTGTTCTGACCAAGGCACTGTGCATCTTAAATGTTATGTTTTTTTTTTAATTCTCTCAGTCCATTTCAATATTGAAGAAATGTTGCCACCATTTGACCTTTATAGGTGTAGCAAACTAAGAGTTGATGGTTTAGTTCAATCTGACAAACAGCATGAACCTCAGACGGGCGTGTTTTCTTGAGAATACAAAATAACCTGACAGGACTAATAAATGAACTCATTTAAAACTTTAAATTAAAAACTACCTTATTAATCCAAAAGGTAAATTAAATGTTGTCATAACTCATTATTTATATTCTTCAGAGTTATTTAAGATCACGATGGTTGCTGGCAGGAAAGATCTTTTGCAGTGGTCTGCACTGCACTTAATCTGAAGAAGCCTATGATTGAAGATGAAGATATTATCACTAATCTAAAATTACTTAATGTATTAATGTAAATTATTTCAAAATACATTTTCAATTTAAATAGTTTTAACAGCTGATATTGTGTAGAGTGTACAAAGATGGGTGAATAAGTCAATTAACGGCAGTTTAAGATTTGAGTCTTGGTTCTGTTATTCAGATATTTCTGTGTTTTAGTTTGCCAAGTCAGGCCAGGTCAAGATTGGAGGAAATCTTCTGAACATTAGATTGTTCATTATGTTTCCAATAATCACAGATGTGTTGTTTAAAAGTGACAGTCTTACACCAATGAGAGCAAACCGTAGGGAAAAATATCATCTATCCCTCTATGCATCGCTTCACCTTTCCGCTTCTCTTTAGATGGCAGGCAGTGTTTGAAGCCTTATCGGGTTTTCTGCTGTTTCATGTTTGCCTGATGAAGGCTTTTTATGTCGGAGCAAAAGGCGGTGTCTGAATAATTACTGGGGCCCCAAGCTGTGAATGTAAATTACAGCACATACAGTAGCAACATTTGTGCAATACCCACACAAACATGTGGCTATTGCACAAAGATCTGCCTAAACCAGGCACATATGCAAATAAAGAAATGCATATGTAATCATGAAAATCTATGCAAATCCATCGTCTTAATCTCACTTTTTAAAACACACTCACACACAAACACTTCGTCTTTACAGCTCTGTTAGAAGGTATGTATAGAGTACTCTGTTACAGCTTCCTCTTCGCCTGGGTGGCCTTGTTTGTTTGACTATGGGAGACTTTTGCTGTTTGACCTGAGAGAAAAGAAGCCAAGCATTTTACTTATGTGGTTGTGCTGAAGGTGCTGAAAGGTATGTACTGATCTGTGACTTGCTGTTACATAACATTTTATATATTGAATTATATTCAAGATATGTTAAAATATAAAGTCTATAACCAGAAATATAGTACCAAATCAATAAATCTCTTTGCATACAAGCAAAATGCCTGAGACATGTCTGCTATTTTCATTTTAGAAAGATGGCACATTTGTTATATAGTGTGGCCCAGGACCTAAGTGTGGACTTACAGAGATAAACCATATAAGAATTTAACTAGATTTTTAAAGTTCATACCTAAATATACTAACTTGGACACTTTGTATAAAAAAATCAATTCCTAAGAACTGTGGGTCTTGGGTATTGAGAAACGATTGCTTCCTGGAGGCATGGACTTAGTTGAGGTTTTAAATTCTATGCAATCATTATGTTTATGCTAGTTTGACACTATGACACTTGTCCAAAACTTCCTGCGCTGTAAATAACCATCCCCCAGGACAGAGGGAGAAGTGTACAGTTGTAAAATGTTAATTCAATATTTGGAATTGTGTCCATCACAGACTGAACAATTTTAATACTTTCCTCCTCTGGCATTGGTAAAACTACAGGCAGACTACAATTGTAAAACAGCGCAGAAAAGTGACATCGTCATTCACAGCGTCTACCTCTGTTCGCTTTTTGGCCCGGTTAAAATTCGACCAGAGGATATCAAGTGAATTGGAGAAAGCCCAGACTGAACTTTGAAGTGCAATTGTGTAACCAGGCTAGGTTAAAATGGTAAAAATAAAAACCAAGCAACTAAACTGCAATCTAAAAAGAACTGAAAAAAATTCAAACACTGTGATATGGCACAAATGAAGTAGGGCACAAAATATCTTGAGAGACAATAAAAGCCAGGTGCACGACTTAATAAAAAACAAACTAGCGTACGAAGAGACACATAAAGCAAGAACAATGAGCACAAAACTAACAAAAATCACATAATACAACTCTATATTTTTTTGTATCCCTGCACTGTGTTTTAGCAAAGCTTTTGCCAACCTGACCAATAGGTACTATTATTAACCTAGAAGACTACACATTCATCTACTAGCTTTGAAACTTATTATGACACAGACACGTTCAATTAATTTTCTCCCCCAATCTTTCCTGTATTTTACAACCAGGTTGTTCTTTCCCTTCCGTTTTCATTTCGCACATGTTCACGCAGCCTCTCCTGCACAATTCTCATTGTGCTGTTGCCAGTGTAGTTAAGGTGATGGCTTGACAGACAGAGCTTTAGGGAGATGCCTGTTTGCGTAGTGCTTTATAGCATCAGTATTGTGAAGGAGACATTAAGCATCTGTCGCCATCATTAGCCATCCAGCAGACTCTCTCTATTATGAGATGCAGATGGATGACTTGAAGGAAATCCAAATATTTTCTAACTATTTCTGCTAACTGCTTAGCAACATTTTTTGATTAAATGGAGCCATAAAGATTTTGTCAATCATTGCATATATGTCTGCTAATAGAAGAAAATGTTTAAAATATATTTACCAAATCCATCATTACATTGTTTACCAAAAACATTTAGATGTTTTTTTTTTTAAAATGCCTGTGAAAGAGATAAGAATTTCTCAAAAATCTCAATCCCATTGCAAAAAATGCTAAAGAAATGTGCTCATCACATTAAGGGTTTTCAAAGTCAGCATATTAGGATGTCGTTCATATCGACGTGATGATAGTCAGCACTTATTTATGAGAAGTATCTTTAATGTGTGTTGTAAAGAAACATGAGATGCTTTCTAAACTTTAACAATGTGCTTTTTGGAGGGGACATGTTGAAGATATTTTCTCTGTTTAACAACAGGCTTTAACCAAGCAGGGGTGAACCCTGGACAGGTTGCTAGTTGAGACATGGCAACGCAACAGACACACAGGAAAAAAATTACCCTGCTCACGCAGACACACACACACCCACCCCCACACACACACACGCTTAAGGCCAATTTAGATAATCCCGTAACCTTACAGTCATGTTTATGGACTGTGAGAAATCCAGAGTGCCTTATTATAGTTGTTTGCAATTTGTGTAGTTTACTAACTACAATATTGTGGAGGTTGTATACCTTAACTGTGACAGACTATTTGTAACACAAACCTAAAAGATAAAACTTATTAAAGCTCTGAAATCATTGCATGATGAATACCTCCAGCAAATTCTCAAAGTTATTTCTGAGTTAGGATCATCCTGTGACTGTCCATGCACATGTTATTGGGTTTGTCTCTCTGTGTGTGTCTAATGCCATGTCCCAAGCAAAGCCCCTTTTGGGACACCATGGTCAGACAGACTTATTCAACAACACAAATAAAAATCAATAAACAATCTCAAGTTTTCACCATAAACACAGTTTCTTCTTTAAGATGTGTTTTTTCAATGAATATCCAACATGGTCCGTGCTTGAGCAGCCTAGACAGGTCCTGTCTCTGGGAGATATTAGATGGTCTCTGAAAATAAGAAGAAAATTGAGAGAGAGGAGCAAGGAGCAGAACGTAAGAGTCAAGAGAAATTGGAGGTTCTCTGTAACAGAGCAATGACACTGAGTTGAGATGTATGACTATATTATGAAGTAAGAAGAAAAAAACCCTGAATATTATTAAAATATGTTTGAAAAAAAGGGGCCTTATTTGTCCTAAGCAAGTAGATATCCTAGAATGTATGGTAGTTGTTACCAAGCAGAAAAAAAATAGATACATCTAAATTTAAAAACCTAAATTTCCACCACTAATATAAAAATAGTGGTGGAAATTTAAATCAACTTTACAGTTTGGTATTTATTAACTAGAATTTAAGAAATATTTAATATAATGAAGTTTTACTCATTCATATGTGTGCTTCTTTGCATATACTAGGTGCATAAATAAGGAAAAGCAGTGTGTAGACTGTTCACATGACCAATTTGTGTGCACATCACACACTCAGCATTACAGCCTCTAGCATGTTGGTGTGTGTGCTTGTGCGTGTAAACGTATGTGTATGTGCATCAGTGTGTTTGGGATGGGACACTTTGCCAGCAGCGCTAATTAGAGGTCAGTTCAGTTTGGGTAGATTTTGTTCTCACCCCCTGATTCCACTGTCAGGTCACCCCTCTTACGCTGTGTTTCTGAGTGTGTGCATACGCCTCCAAGCCGATATGTGGCAGAAAGAGAGGTGAGGGCTGGTGGTTCTCGGGGCCTAACCAGAGAGACAGCCAACCCAGTGAGGAGGGTTTCGTCACGGGAGTAGGCCCCTGGCTGGCGACTCTAGCCTGGATCTATGAAACTCCGTCTGTGGGCCCTACAGGTTGTGGGCCGATATACATCTGTAAGGCTACTGTCACTTCACATAATAGACAAACTAGTGTGTTTTTTTATATCATGTTTTGTTTAGCTCAGTTACTTGCTCTGTCATTATTTAGTATGCACTATATGTTCAGGTCTGATTGTTCTTTATGTCTAAGCATTAAGAAGGACGTTTTGGGTTTAATAGCTCATTTTAATCCCGACAAAGTCCAGCCATTTCCATATGTTTTCTCAACTGGTATCGCAAAAATAGTTTGCACAGGCATCACTCATACACCACTGACAGAAACACAGATATGAATGATTAAGTACTGTCAGTGTAAGCAATAATCTTTGACTAATCTTCTGAAGAACCAACCAACTGATAAGTATGACATAAAGAAGAGTTTGCACCCACAGAAATTTAAATTTGTTGTGGTTTTGTGAGTGATGTGTAATCATTAACTGGGTGGGGAATATATTTTTTATAGAGAAAGGAAACTTTTGAATCAGCCATGATATGTTGTGACAACATAGCTGACCCTGAGCTTTGGGTTCTACCTTGTTAATTAAAAAAAAAAACTCACTTAAAGTTTATTTACAAAAAAGTACCATGCTATTGTTTATATTGAATGTACATATTTCTATACAATATACAATAATAGCAATATACAATAGCATTTACAATGATATATCTGATATACTTAACAATAACATCAAGACACATTGACAAGCAACACACAGAGGCACATTTAAAATATGTCTTTGCCTGTCACAATGAGATAAACAGCCAACAAATATTATGAAGAAAGAAAACAGTCAAGGAAAACATCTGTGTCTCATTACAGAGTTATAGTTACAAGAGGATTAAAAGGTAAGGCAAGAGCAAGAGTCCACAGGAGCTTCTTGACATCAGCTGCATGCAAGTCCGTTGGAATTAGATGAAAACACAATAACCCTCATTGTGTGATGGGTGACATTGACGCAGATGCCTATATGTGATCATAAATGAACTCTTAGTCATAAAATCTCAGTTTGTCTGTCAGGTAGTCTTTATTTATATGGTAAAAGGGTCTCCCCTGTAATTTTTGAAGTATCTCACATAACAGTGATTATGTCTCATCAGCTGTTTCTGCAATTGACAGTTGGAGACACACAGGTTGAATGGGGGGACAGTTTCCTGATATTAAGGGAGGTGTTGTTGGGACTGAGACAAAATCCATTACTAAGGTAACTCTGTAGCCACCTGACATGGAAGATATAAGTTCTGCATATGGTGTTATGTAGGTCTATGATATATCTGCATCAAGGGAAAGGAGAGGAATGCAGAGCATCTTCTGAAACTGAACATACTGGACCAATACTAAAAGAAGCACATCTCATTTCTGACTAGCTTGAATCACAAGTTTTCTCGAGGTATTGCAGGTTGGACAAAAATATTTTGGAAAGAAGAAATGGGGAAATATAAGACCAAAAACCTTAACAACTACACCAACAAAGACAAAATCTGATTAATACAGCGTTATTCTCTTCCCTTTGGTTGGTTGACTAAAATGCCTTGTGCAATGTAAAAAAATCAGTGACATTCAGAAATTAATGGATGTAGGTATTTGGATGTAGGTTTTTCATTTAGGTAAAATGCATCCAATATTAATGTACTCTCTCTAAGCCTCTCTCTATTTCAGTGGGTCACTGAAAGCTGAAATGCATACCAACCAACCGGATGGACCACAGACATGCATGCACACACAAAGGGATACACACACTCACAATATTCACAGAAGAAGACAACAGATACCAACATAATCTTCTGAAACGGACATAGAATTTGAGACCAGAAAGGGAGAGAAGGATGGCAAGAAGAAAGGAAGAAAGTCAAAGCAAAGGGAAGAAGAGCCTTATTCAGATTCTCTTGCCAAAAATAGACCAGACTGACTGAACTCAACACAAGACTGGTGTAGAGTTGCCATTGTAATACGTGCACAGCTGCAGTGTTATTGTATCCTCCTGCAAATGTGCATAAAAAACAAAGTATGGCAACTTGAAATTGAATTTAACTGACTGCAACAGGTGTTTAGGAAGGTAGTGCAGGTAGTTGGATCTATATTACTACAACTTGAGAAAGTATCACTGTAAGCAACTGCAGGAAAAGAAACAACTTTCTTTCAATAACACTTATTATTCACTACATTGTGTCTTATTTATCCAATAGCAGTGCTTAAATTGCAACACCTTTAATAACTTCAAATACATTTTGTTTCACCTTTTTGAGTTGGTTAATCAATCATCTAGGCATCAGAGAGGGGAACAATAATAGAAAACTGAATCATCAGTCTGTCCTGATAATTTCAACTCGCTATTATTCTTGCTAAAGTTACCGTTATTTTTTACGTCCATTGTTGCATTGGGATTTTTTTTTTTTATCAAGGATAGGCCGTGATCTTTACCTGTTTGGGAAGAAATGTGTGTGTGTCTGTGTGCATGTGTAAATGTGTATGTGTGTCTCTGTGAGACAGATGAAGTTGTGAAGAAACGCAATGACACACTCCAATGGTCCAGACAATGGTGGAAGCGCAGTCTCATTGATAACAGGGTAATTATATACTCTGTCATCACACTGTTGTATCTGTGCATGTACAATTTATTTTTTAAGAGCTGGACTGTATGTGATTTTTTTTTGTATATGTTATTTTTGTCAATGTTTGCTCCACACGCTTATTGACTGGTATATTTTTGTTTGATCAGACTTCTGTGTGTTTGTGTGGAAACAGGCGTGATGTTGGTGTTTGTGTGTTGCATGCTTTTACATTGGCCCTGCCATGCATGATTGTGTATGTCAACACTAAAGAGGGTGTTCAATTGTTGTTTTAAGCTAGTACACTGTTGTAAAAAGATTCACCCCTGTTCTCTTCTGCACAAGCACCCTCATCACACTTACATAGAGGAATATGTGTCTTATAAGAAACATTCTATATAAGAAGACTGAAATCAATATCATTTCAGAAGCTGTTATTCGTTTTTCATCTCCACTTCACTTCAATGATTTCCCTCTTACACCATCCAAGAGAAAGTATGAAATAAACACATGCACACTCATAATTTGAAGAAAAAAAAACCTCATTGTTTGCTCTGATAATGAGAAAACAAACTGACCGCAGATGCACACAGTGAAACCTGCAAGCCAGGCCATCATTATGTCTCAAAGCTAAGCCCTCAGCATGGCCTTCATTCCTGTTGAGAATGTTTTGAACTTCCACTGCTATTTGGTTTCCACCAATGATGAAAGTTTGTGTCCCTTTGTGTCTTTATTTGTTCCCCTGGTGAGTTGGGGGATAGAATCTGAAGGAGGCAGTCCGATTGGACTGTCACTAATCCCTTAACTACACAGCTGACCATGATTGGCCCTGACCATACAGACAGAGATGGAACCTGCAGGTGGCTGGATAGATGATTGAATGGTTGGAGAGCAGCAATGGGCAGGTGCGACATGAAAGGACGGCAAACGGCAGATGGCCTGGTTGAGGAGAAAATGTCTTGATCATAAATATATTTCCTCCTCTCTGGGAGAAGAGGAATCACCATTAATGATACTACATTAATGTAAATAAATTTGACCTGAAAGTTCAATAAATAATGTATCTGTGAGCTAAAAAGCAATGATCCATAACGGATGAAGCAATGTCTACAAAGAATTTCCAGGTATATATAAAAAGACTAATTTTGTGAAAATATTCAATAGTTTTTCATAGTATGATCCAATCTGTGCCTCTAAACTCTTCCACTGAGATTCTGACCATGATTTTAAAATTAAGTGCAAACTTCAATCTCATCTTAAAGAAAGGACTTTGGGACACAGAGCAATAATCCTGCATCGTTTCTCCCCGTAGCCCAACTGTAGGATTAGTCTGGGTTAGTGACTCTTTATTTGCCAGCTCCAGCTTCAGTCAACTCCTTGAAAAGCTCCCATCAAATTCTTCAATGGATTTTACTTGACAATCCTCTAATGACTGTGTTTATCCCTGTTGCTGATGCACATATTGCTGCCACACCTTTTCTTTCCACTTCTTAGAAAGGTTTATAGGGTGTGAACACTTCTACACATTTGCGAGGTTCTGGTTACCATAAACTGCACAACAGCCCTAATCTGTAATAATTAAGCCATAATTAGTGAAAGTCTGCTGCAGGCCCTCCCTGTTCTTGGTTCTCTAATCTTCACTTTCTTGCCTAAAGATGTTTGTGTCGCTCAAAGCAAAGGGAGGTATTCTATCCTCTCCTAGAATCCCCTTGGAAAACCACTCTCCAACTCAGCTCAGCTCAGATTTCAGCCTAAAGCCAGAACCAACCCCATACTGACCCTAAATACAACACAGAAAAAGTGTATTCAGGTGGTCTTTCATCAGGTAATGCCTACATTAATGCCTCATGATTGAATTTATTTTAAGTTCACAACTGTAGCTCGCAATAAAATGCACAAACCAGTATTTCTTTTTTACTAGTTTCCAGATTTGTTAGTGTACCACCATAAGAATTGTTTAAAAAAATGTATGCAATTAATATTGTTTGCTTCAATCCTTTGAATGTGTTGAACAGGTTTCACATAAAAAATATCTTGCAAAACAAACATATAATTAAACAGGCCAAATCCATAATCCAATCATACTGAAAAAATGAATTGCAGTATAATCCGTGCAGTCAATTTTACAATGTATTTGGTCAGTTTATAATCATAATTAGTAAAAATCTATCTATTGAAGCAAACTCGACTTGTATGTTGAGTTATTGACTGTAAACCAATCTGTCCAGCTGAACTAGCATGTGGTGACAGAGGAAAAACAACGGGTACTTCTTAATAGAAATAACATCTTGGAAAATTCAAAACTTAGGCCATGTAAGGTTGTTTGGAGCATTTGTAAGATTAGGTGGTAAAACTGTCTGATTACATTTTAACGTGAAATTGATTTGATCATGAAGATACAAAAACATTAAAAACAGAAATTGGTAACATACATATTTAAAATACTGTTTTTTTTGTGTCAAAGGTTCAGTCATAAATAGTGTGTATCCTGTGAAGGCTGTTTGCTTCTTTTTGTTCACAATCCTGAACAAAAAGAAACAGGTGCAAAAATTATTAGATGAGAACTATAAATTACTCTTGAACAACTCAACTCTTAATTTAACATCTTCTCATTTTTTTACATATTTGATTTAATAAATGTATTACCTTGTTGATTTCAGGTATCATCATTTATTGAACTCCTGATTTCAGGATGACAGGATTATAATGTATTGTCTCCAGATAGAGTCAATGACAACATTATTGAAATTCTGCATCAGCCATCCCAGCTGCACCAGAGGCATTAGCATGATCCACCAGGAAGTGCCCTTTCTATCCATTGAGGCTCTGTGCATGGGTCACATCACAGATAGAGTTGTGGCTCCATCCATCATGTGGGTTATAGTTAGCCGCCTATGCTAATGTCTGACCCAATGAAAAGTTTACTAAGAGACGGACAAGGACATTGGGGTGGACGCTTGTCATTGCCGTAAACACATACATATACACACTCTCTGTATTTTTTTTTTCCAGGCACCCATGTACACACACTCCCTTCTCCAGCAATGTGAGGCTGTCATATTTCACAGGACCTGGTAGCATGGGTTGAGTTATGGCCATGTCATGGTACAAAGGGGGACTGTGCTGTGTGTGGGATGTGTTTACGTGGAAACACATTTATGTGGGTAAGTTTTTACACTGTGTGTGAATTTCAAATTCACTTTTTAGAACCCTATTTATTAAAGAAGTAAAATAAAAATAAAATCCCCACTCAAAATCTGCGGTTTTCAGAATGCTGGTATATGTTTTAAATGCCAAAATGATTTGTAGAAGTATTCCAAAAGTAAAGCCCTGCACATTAGGAGGGAATGGAACACTATTAACAGTAAGGAAGCCTAAATGGGAGACATGAAGTAAACTTATGAGCATCCAAACATAGTTTATGCAGACAAACAATCAGAGGACTCTCCCTGTGCTGTGGCCTGTTTGGGGACGGAGAGGACGGTGCTGTGTTATAAAGCTCTGCAGATTTATGACCTGTAAACTACAAGATGGACATATGGATGGATAGAGGAATGGATCAATGGAAGGGCAAAACACAAAAATATGAGAGAATTAAGACAGAGGTTGAAAGATGGAAGGACAGAAGGACAAAGATATGATGGCAGCAAAGAAAACAATGACTGATTATAAT
>CAEFZY010066432.1:0-18967 GCA_903066815.1 Brachyrhaphis roseni
TATATATATATATATATATATATATATATATATACACACATAGTGGTTTGAGGCAGCCTCAAGCCATTAAATGGTAGTTTAATTACAGTGAAAGATGATTCTGAAAGAACAAATGCACACCACATTTTTCAGATTTCATTTTCTTTTTTTTTTTGTTATTGTTAAAATTATATATCATTTTCATTCCACTTTAAGATTATGCACAACTTTGTACTAGCCTGCCACATAAAAACCTATTAAAATAGCCTTTTAAAATAACTGGAAAAAGTTCACAGGGAAATGAGTCCTTTCGCATGATGCTGTACATATTTGAAAGACTTAAAGACATGCGACTCCTCAAAAGGTATCTTTCCAAGAGAAATGTATGTATTTTTCAGCTGGGTCATCTCTTGTGTAATAAAACCTTAGCTAGCTGGTCCACTAAGAGCTGGAGGATCTGAGCAGGTTAACCTCATTACCAGGATGTGGGTTAGTGAGTTTACAGCCTTAAATCCACAGTTGCACGTCTATGGGTTATCTCCTCTAATCCTCATTATGACCCTGAGAATAATGCATCTGACAATCATGGCAGGTCAAATGTCAGCAAGCAGACACAGAGGTTGCCATAGCAACCGTAAGGACTCCAGACCTTTGCTACTATCTATTAAAAGAGGGGGAAGAGGGCTTTAGAGCAACCAGGACAAACAGCTCTTACTTTGCATTAAGCTTTTGCCATTTTGGAACAATGAGTAAGTTGATGTAAGGGGGTCTGCACTGTAAGCAGGTAAAAAAATATCTGCTATAGTACAAATACACAGCTGTGCGCAAGGATAACCTTCAATTACAGATGCAACTTTAAATACCTGTTACAAACCTGAGTGCAGCAGAGTGCATGTTCTTGCAATAAGAGCCTCCTGACAAGAGTGTTTTCCTGACGCACTTGATATCTCTGCTGGACCACTCCTCTACCTATAATGCACCACTGCAACAAGAGTAGGAGGGTACAAACTGGGACAGATAAGTGGCTTTGCAAGAGAAGCTGGATTGAGCTTTCATGCTAGGTTGAGGCATCCAAGTTATGTTTTTAAATATAACCTGGAAGATAAAAAAATGTGTCCCAAACAAATTAATTTATATGTAATCAATTCACTAAAAAAATGGAAATACATACAAGGGTAAACATTTTGATTATCATAGTAATTTACATTAAATATGAGAAGCAAGTGAACTAAAAATAAAATAAATAGAAAATTTAATTTTTGAGAGAGTTGACTGTGAGTCTGTACAAACTGAGTCAGTAGCCTACAGCTCCAAACATGTCAGGACTGTTTTACTCAGATACGCAAACAGCAGCCTTTGGTACTCTGGGACTTGAAGTATCCTGTTTCTATAAGTGTGGAAATGTGTGTTTAGGGACGAATCCTATTCTTGTCCTTGCCGACAAAAAGACAAGTCCCCCAGTAAGGATCAAAGTAGAAGATGAAAAGATATTTACAAAAAAGAAAAATATTTTCCCTCAAAAAAGAATTTTCAAGTAAGCCACACTCTTCACTCTGAGATCTAAATTGTGTTTTGCAAGTATTTTGAGCCTGCATTTAATATTTCATGACCGGGTAGCAAAGCTATACAATGGTAAAACCAGTAACAGGATCTACATGCCCCTACATGAAGTCTTCGTTGGCCCCTGCACCTTTATGAAGCTTGAAACATTCACTGGAAGGGTGTGTGAGCTTGATGAGCAGGACTGGCCGGTGAGTAAGAAGACAGATTTACTCACACTAACGCACCTTAAGTGAACTCACATACACAAGGTAGCTGTAAAGACGCACAGTTAACCTTGCTCGACCTGCTTTCTGAGTAGGATTTGGTGAAAGATGGAGTTTGAGATCAGTTTAACAGTGTGCAGACGGAGAGGCCAACTGTGGGAGCTGGCAGCTCTTGAAGCAGGCTCCACCCCTGCAGAAGTGCAGAACCAAACAAAAACCAGTTTTAAGGCCACAGACACAGACCTTCCTGTGTGTAAACACAGGCTAATGTGATGTCAGTCAGGGCAAAACAACAACCGGCTGTGCAGCCTGAATCAGACTGGATCAGCAGTTCAGCGTGACTCTGTGTGAGGGCCCTTTAACAGCAACATGCACACTAACACCACTGCATGAATGTGCTGTATTAAAAGTCATAACCAGATTAGTGTGTCACTGAATCAGTAGATTACTCACACAAACTGATCCACAATTCAGAGCAATCCATAGAATATGTCAGCAGATCTCAGGATCACCATTCCTTCCCAAACCCCCATCTTACTCTGACAGCATGGACAAAGGTCCCCACAAACAAAAAAGGTAGCAGTAATATAATCAGCCCTAATCTGCTGCTGTCACGGCTACAACTCTTATGACTCAGTAAGTCCACGTGTACACACTTGTATACAGCTTACACGTGGACTTTCACACTCAAACACACCTCTTAGAGACGCACAGACAATGAACTGTGCACATACTCGTTTAGAGGTTAGTTACTGTGAGTTTTCAATAAAGTTTCTGTTGTTCCATTTGTAAGATTCTACATGTAGGCTGCATTTTTACTAATGTATTTCTTTTCAGCTTTGTTGTTCTAAGGTTATCTAAAAAAAAAATTGTGAACTCTGTCAAAAGCAACAAAACAAGAGTGAAAACAATAAATCTTGGACAATTTTGTTGCTCTTAAGGTAAAATATGATAAATGAAACTCAAAAAAATATAACAAGCAAACACTGGACTTTAAATCTTCCCTGTAACCAACATCAGGTTTTAACCAGTCAGAAAAAAACAAAAAAACAAAACATCGTTATATCATAATTTTGTGGTGACAAGTGGATGTCAGTGATTTTGGATGCATTGTTGAGTGAGTCTCTTTTTGGTTTGTAACGCACCATCTGGACTGTTTGGGTTTTTGACTGACTGACTGATTGATGTTTTTTCAGCCAATTCAACATCCTGAACTGTAACAGGGTTAGTCAGACAGAAAGAGAGAAAGAAAACTCAAAAGGGTTCTTCACTTATGTGTATTAATCCACAAGAAAGGCGACAGTGGTGCAAGAAAAAGGCAAATGATTTAAAACGCAACTAGTAATGTCTTTAATGTAGGCAGCGCCAATCTACAAGAAAGGAGACAGAGGTCAAAGAAATGACTGAAAACGAAAATGCTGCTGTGTTTAATATAGACAGTGTAATGCGGAGTGATTTACCTACAACTGCTTCCTTTCCTGGAAATCTCAGTCTTCTTTTCACAGTAAGTAGGTTGTGTGTTATTGCTAAGGCAGATTAAGATGCCAAATAAAGTATTTTCTTCTCCTCAATGAGAATGTAAAAGTAGTATTTACTATCCCTATCACGTAAGTTATTTTGGTTTGTTAAAGAAAATACAGCTAAATATTAACAACCTAAAAATGTAGGGTCCTCCACTCTATTGGCCAACAGGCACTTTTGCTAAATTTCATTTACTTCTGAAGTCTGCAGTCGGATCTGAGACATCAAGCTGAACAGAACTGTTTTCTGGTTGCAGCTTGAAAATCCCTTCTGGAATTCTGGTTTTAGTTGACCTTCTTGTTTATTTTTACAGTTTCAAACTCTGACATTTCTTGTTCAAACACACAGTGTAAATTGGACAAAGATGTTTTTCTCCTTTTCTTTTTTGTGATAAAACAAAACAAACAGAAAAGGTCCAACTGCTACTGTAATTCTGTATTAGTATGACAGTAGAGTGGTACCTAAAATATTGTATTTATTAAAGTGTTACCATAAAGACTTTGATAGTCACTGCATTAGATGATGTCCACATGCCAATTTTTTGCTTAAGAATGATGTCAGAGAAAAACATTTCAGTCACAAATGTATGGAGTTTTTTTAGGACTTTAGCTGGAATTGTTTTGGTCAAATGACAAATTCGTTTTGTTTTTTTTTTTCTTTTTACTCCATAATTCAGCAAAATGACTGACCCAGAGAAACAGAAACGTATTCTACAGTAAGAGCAGATACATGTACACAACCTGGAAAACATGCCAGTAAAACAAGGTAGAATTACTTGGCATGCAAGGTGTAAAATAGAGGGATATAGGGAGAAATTGGCTTGTTTATGGGTAGAGATATATATCCGTGTGTGATTATGCCAGTGGAATTCAATGCTTCTCATATATCTTGAAGAGATCTGCATTAGGTACTTATTCAAACGATAGACACAGGAAGTTCAGAGACATAGCAACCTACAACATGGAAGTAATGGCATTAAGAACTATATTCAGCAGTAAGAAGTAAAATAAGTCCTGCAGCAGATGGCCACAAAGCCCTGATCTCATCAAGACTGTCAACCTTAAAAGCCTGAAACATCCGAGACGCAGCCTAAAACCAAAACACAAATGCTGCTCATAAGTTGAGTAGACTCACTTTAGGATTTAATTCTTTATATAATCTATCTACATCAGTTTTGAGTGGCTTTGTTTTCGGAGGCTTTATTATCAGTCCTCACACATTGCTGAAAGTTACTCTCTTAATTGCAACACTGAGGACACACACAAACACACGCATTCACGTAGGCATGTGAAACAGGGCTGCACTTTAAACATGTGCTAAACTGCCGGCAGTCATGTGCCAGTGACTTCCTGTCCAACAGTCGGATCTCTATTCTCCAAACACACACATATGCACAGGCAATACTTCCCCTTTCACTCAGTGATGAGCCATAACATTTAACAGGAAAACACCACAAAGCTCACCATCTGATAGCACCAACTGAGAAATTTATTTATCTGAAAGTGAAAGCTTCTGTTTCAACTGTTTGTCTCTAGTAACTCTCAATCATCGCTGTTATCAGTGGGCAGGACACCTCAGAGATCACAAGAATCGATGCCACAGAGCAGAAACCGCCTCCGATCAGCTGTTCGCAGAAGATCTGCGTAATTTTATTCCCAATGTAAAATCCATTGTCTGACAAAAGTTTGTTATTCACACGGGGTCACAAAGAATTTCAATGTCTTACCTGTGCATCACGTTGACTGATTACAAATGAAGATCTTCTCCTCTTCAGCTCCACACACTTCCTAAGCTTGCAGATCTGGTGG
Organism: Brachyrhaphis roseni; assembly: GCA_903066815.1. Lineage (NCBI taxonomy): Eukaryota > Metazoa > Chordata > Actinopteri > Cyprinodontiformes > Poeciliidae > Brachyrhaphis > Brachyrhaphis roseni. The sequence goes on from CAEFZY010066432.1 coordinate 5,075, forward strand.
CCAGTCCTGCGATTGAGGCAGCAGCTGCACTGGCCGCAGTTAATCTTCCTGAGGCATGGCTCACACGCCCCACACCTGCTGCGTTTCTTCCTCTCCTTCCTTTCTGATGTCAGAGACGGGCAGGCAAGCGAGCCCGTCCCCTCGGTCCTGCAGGATCCAAGCAGAGCGGAGAAGCTGGCATCGCCGCACCAGGTCTCTGACTCGGTGTCAAAGGAAAACGAGGAACGAGTACTTTCCGAGCAGCAGGACAAAGTGGAGCTGCTGTCTACGGAGGAAGTCGAGAACTTTGGCATAGGGTTATCCTCTGGCATTGCTGCCTGAGTGCCATCCACAACAAAGTTTGGTTCATGTTTTCCTGTGGGAGGTTTGGTGTTTGCCTCAGTAAGTAGCATAAAGGAGGGAAAGAACTTCTCTTTTTGTGGCTCTTTATATATTTCACCTTCATCTTTGGTCTCTCCTGGTGTGCAAGCTTGCTTCTCTAACCCAGCAACAGGCGTTTCTCTTAGATTAGACTTCCCTAGACTTCTTGGCTGCAGAGAGTCCCGACAGATGATAACCGGAGTACTTCTAGTCACTATAACAGTCTGCACCTTCAGAGCAGCATCAGAGTTAGTCGAAGACCCTGCGAGTTGAGGCTTAGCACCATGAACGGTTGGTTGAAAATCTGTCTTTGCCTGGTTCACAACCTCCAGCTCACATAAATCTGAGGTGGAGAGAGCTTTGGTGGGATATGAGGTAGCTGCGTTGGCGAATACACGCACAGGTGACTCTGACTGTGCCGTCAGTGGGTTACAATGAGTTGGATCTGGGGTTTGACATGTTGGAGTGTTTGTCTGGGTGTCTTTTTCACAAATGTCTTCACTCTCACTACTTCCCAGCTTCATAGCAATTTCTTCCTTCACTCTCATTGTCTCGTCTTGTCTCTCAACCTCCGTCTTTGCTTCCAAACTCTCAACATCTCTCTCTGTGACAACCAATGCCTTCTCATCTGTCCTACTCACTTTCATGGCCAGCTCTTCACCCTCCTCTTGTTGGACAGCCCCCCCATCATCTTGCATACCACTGCTGTCAAGATGATCAAGCTCATTACCATGGTCAGATGAAGTGTCATTTTTCTCACTGCTGCCCTGTGCCCCCGGGGAGCCACTGCCTGTTAATTCTGACAAGCCAGAGGTGTGATCTCCACTCCCATCACCTACCCGTCCATCACTGTCATCACAAGCTGTGACCTCAGTAGCTGGCTTCAAGTCCCCTTCACTGTTATTGCTGAAAGACTTTTCATCTTCAGTTATAAGGCTGTCACAGCTGTGCTGCACATCGCCTCCACGTGTGTCAGTTTCAAGAAAGCTGTCCTCTGTGGCATCGTTAGGCTCAAGATTTGCCGCAGCTTCAACGCCAGCCTCATGATACATTCTGGGGGGTTCTTTGTTGTCTGGTTTCTCATTTTTTCCATCAGGAGGAGAATTGTTGATGCTGATGCTTGAGGGCTTGTTACTTGTGTTTTGTTGCCGGGATGCAGCTCTTCTCCCACTGCTCCCCCTCCTGCTGTTTTTCCCTCCTGTGAACGCTTTCGGAGACTGGCAGGGAGCAACAGACACTTGCGTTCCCCGTTGGGACTTCCTCGGCCCGAGGGGGTTTTCGGGCACACTGCTCGACCGTCTAAGTCTAGTAGATCCTGTTACATTTCTGGCATGGCTACCTCTGCCAGGGGACCTCCTGAGATCCTTTCCGCTTCCACGTGGACTCCGGCCTGATTTGGCCTGGTTGCTTCTCGAAGTTGACCGCGTGGATTCTGCTGGTGTTTTCTGTGTGTTACAGGTTTGGCCCCTAGTGCTGGTCCCTCTCTGGGCTTTTTTTCTCTGAGCAGGTGTCTGTTTCCTGGTTGGGTTGGTAGGTGCAGGCATGGCTGAGGGTGTAAAGGAGAGGACCTTTGGCAGCCAGCATGGGAGCCAGGTAATTGTTTATTTCTTGCTCAGAAAAAAAAACAATTCTTGAAGCCTTCTTCTATTATGATTTATCCTCGAATTGTAAATTATAATGAATGTTAGCTGGCAGTTGCAGAGCATCACCTATAAAAACAGAAAGAACAAACAAATAAGAATACAGCCACACAAAGTTTAAATGCTATAAAATTGAAATAACTTCTTACAGATCAGTTGTTTAAATCCAACCGTATTTGTTTTTACTTTTGCCCCTCCTAAAATAGCCACTCGGATGTGCATGTGCCGAGGGGCTGACGTCAATAAAGCCGTAAACAGAAAAAAAAAGACGAGAAATAATCAGACGAAGTCCATAAAACAAACATGGAGAGGCTTTAACATTTTAAAGGGCAGGCCCGTCGAGGAGAGAGAGCTCTGTCCGGAGGTCGGATCCTGTTTTCGTCTTCCTGGCTGGCGGAAGAGGGGGTTATTACTGTGTAAAAACCGCCCTCAGCGTCGCTCTTTATTATTTTGCACTTGACCGCTGTCATTTAAATAACACGAAGCACTGCGCGTCTGGAAACCTCGCTTTGCCAAAGCCCTAACTACTTTGACCCGAGTGGGTTTTTATTTACACGTTTACAGACCGAAATGCTTTACATACCGCAGAAAGAGAGAGAGAGAGGGAGAGACAGTTGCACTGCCTGGACCGCTAATAATACTGCGCTCCAGCGAGACGGCGAGACCTTGTATTGGTTTCCCTCCTCGGTAAATATAGACCGCTGCTAAGTTCAATCCTCTCCCGGAGGTGACACATGGACATGGTACCAGCACCGACAAGCCGGGGACGGGCACCGAACAGAACCGCCGTTTTTCCAGCCGTGCTACCGTGTAAAGTCTTTGCGGAGCACGACGCTACGTTGAAATGTAAATCCCTCTTCTGTCAATCCATTCAGGGCAGCCCCGCTCACTCTCCCTCCACCAGACGCAGCCCACGGTCTCTGAGCTGGCCGAGAGCTCTTTGTGAGCACTGGAAAACCCGAAATGGAGTACAGACACGTGAACGCAGCAGGACTGTGTCAAAAGTCAATCAAATAAACTCGCAAAGTTTTAGAAACATTTTTTTTTTTTACTCATAATGTGTCAGTTTACTACACAGCTAGTACTTTTTTTTTTTGACGCTCCACAGTTACAGCTTATCGCATAAAATGTCAGTAGATACGTTGGAGTTTGTAGTTTAAATAGATTTATAACAAAAATAAAGCTTCAAACAAGACTCCAAGTATGTTTTTGATGAAGAAATAATATTATAACATTATAATATAATATATAGCTCAAAAAGAATTGATTTTACATAATACTTCCCCTTTAGACATTTATAGCTTCCTCAGATTCAAAGAACAATGCAAGGAGTAGGATGATGTATGAAATGTACAGGGACATTTGTAAATAAATAATAACAATAAACAATTTACAAGAATTGAAAAACCTGTGTAACCAATACTGATGTAATATTTTATGAGGAAAAACCTCTGCAAATAATAAAAGCAAGGATGTTAGTGAGTTTAAGTTTGTCAGGAACTATGGTTTACAGCTGTTTTGAGGAAGGAGCTGCAGTAACGTTCCTTGCTGCATCATCAGGGCAATGGTGATGCAGCAGTTTGTCACTCTCCACGTTAGTAACAGCTTCTTGCATGGGGTGGAAGACATTGTTAGCCCTCGAGTTTATCTAACCGCTTCCGTTCAGTTTTAGATAAGCTGCTGCTCCAACAGACAACACCATGACCGATGTGGCTACTGAGTCAACAAGGAACGACATCAGTCCTTTCACTGGATGTTCTGTGTCGGTGTGGTGGGTTCTGTGCCTGCAACAATCCACCACCAGCTCAATGAATGGTTGATTGGATTCTAGAGTTTCACACCAGGTAAAAGGAAGGAAGAAATGACAGCTGATGTATCAATTCAGCACACCGAGAACATGAATGCTTTCTTAAAAGCATTCATGCTTTATTTATTTATAAATAGGTTGCGTGGTCATAAAATAATTTTAGGGGAGCTTGCTGAAAGAGCCAGAATTACTGATACTCTGAAATTAAAACATGTCAAGTCAGTGTTATTGATAGCAGAGCAAACAGTCAATAGGATATGATTAAAACCGGACAAAAAAAATCCTCCACCTTGCTCGAGGTATCTGTCAGCTGCTGGAACATGATTCATTCAGTTGGTTAAAAAAATAATTTTTTAAAAGCTACTTTAAAAATGGAAGGGTGAACATTGCTTTTGTTTTGATTTGAGTCACAGTTTAACATATTTTTGTTACAAATAGAAAATCTGCTTACGTAAAATCTGATTTGAAAGTAATATTGGATTTTGTAACAAAATCTGATGTTACAAAAAAATCTGAATTGTTACACTATTTTGAAATAGTGTATTACAAAATCACGAGATACAGTTTCAATATATATATATATATATATATATATTGTCATATTTTGGATTTTTCTGCTTTTCCATACAAAAGACTGCTCCATAAGCATTTTTCTTAGACATTATTCAGTATAATTTCAGGTTTTGTAACTGTACAAAGCAGCAGCACAAGTATTAAACGGATATCTAAGTATTTGGAATGCATATCTTGGAAATCAGAAACTTAAAAATTGATAGATTTGTTGTTGTTGATTTCTTTTAATTATTATTATTTGTTCTGAGAAACACATCATTGTTTAGGTAGATATTTACATATGTGATTGTTTAAATAAAATAGCAACAAATACATTCAAAGGAAATAGTCAGTATTAATATTTATTACCACGTCAATTAAGACACAGTTTGACTCTCCTGGAGCTCACACGGCTCTATGGTCCCTCCCACTTCCGCAACCGGAAACGTCGTCTTGCGTCAATATCCTGCGACAATATCCCTACGTCCGGTAGCCGTTAGTCGTCTCAGGGCGAAGGGCAAAGATGTTGTAACGCCTCATATTTTGAGCCACTATACCGTCTCTCAGTCACACATTTGTCTTACGACGCAATCGTCACAAACCTTTCAGTAGCTCGTAGGAATCTTTCTCCCTTAAGTCATTTTGTCTCAACGTGTATAGGAGAAGATGGGGGGTGGGGGGAAAGCTGTGAAGGTGCAGGTTGTTGTTCCATTGAAAAACATAGTTAAACTTCACTATTGATGCTGCTTTGACTGTTTGCTTTCCCGTTCACATTAGTTTGTAAGTATCTTTTATTTTTATTATTATTGCAGCTTTCATTTAGTGTTGTCATTTAGTTGAAGCTTCATGTGGGCGTGGATGCTAATCACTGACAGTGATCTTACACACATTTCCTATAACCAGTGTGACTGTTTCGGTCTGTGAAAGCAGCTTTCACCGTTGGTCAAAGATCAATGAAATAATTCAGGAAGATCTAGTTTCGCTTAAGTTTCAGTTAATATGTTGTGAAAAGTTTGTTATTTCTGGATGAAGATCGTTTTTGCAGTTTTGATATGTGTTTCATGATTCGTCCAGATCCAATAGTTTATATTTCACAGTGCTTTCACTAAATTTGACAGGCATGGATGTGTCAGATTCCTGAGCAGAGAGGATGACATCGGAGGCTGCTGTCTCCACACCTTCCCCTTCTAGCAGCAGCAGTATACCTGCTAAACGAGATTACTACTGGCTTCGCTCCTTTGTGGCTGGAGGTATATGATATGATGCATCAGCTTACTAATCATGTTCAGGGCATTTTCAGGAGGGTTCAATCTTATACAAAATAGCATCATTTGTATAAATCACTTCCTATATTGCTTTATTGTCCTTTCATTAAAAAAAACAAACAAACAAAAAAAAAAACCTGTAATGTAATACAGGAATGGATATTCATTTGTAAAACTACATCAGATAATGTAAAAGTAGAATGGCACTGAACATGATGAGACTGTCCTGCTACCAGTGTATAGTGATTATCCCAAGCTTATGCAAATATCCAATAGGTTAAAGGGGGGAGGGGTGTAGATCCATGTATTCTAGGCAGATTAACCTAGAATAGATGGAGTTTATCAGATGAAAAAAATCCCAGTTTTCTACATGCTTGTCAAAATTATAACAAATGGAATGATTAAAAGGAAGAGTGTGGTAAATAAAATCACAAATAATAATTAAACAACTGAAAACTGTGACCAAAAGAATCAGTTCTATAATAAATTTAATGACAGCTGGTTAAAGAGTTCTTCCTTTTGATATCCTGGTAACCAAACTCTTTGACCCTTTGGAATATTTATTTTTCCCCCTTTTTCCATAAATAAGGATAGCCAGTACACAGGATGGTGATGTTCAGTGGCTAGCTTTTCAACATACATGTACACATGTACCTGAATTTGATTCTCACTTTAATTAAAGTACCTAATGTCACAGAAAAAAATAATGAAATATGCTGCACAAGATGCGATTGAGACGTTTGTATTTTTATGCGTGAAGCCTAACATTTTGTTTACATGTTCATGTGTGAGTGTTGTTCTGTTTACAGGTGTAGCAGGATGCTGTGCGAAGACTACCATCGCCCCTCTAGACAGAGTCAAAATTCTTCTTCAGGGCCAGAACCCCCATTACAAACATCTTGGTAAAATACTGACTAACTACCAAACAAACAAATTAACTCTAACAAGTTAGTTTATCACCAGACTGAATCTTGCAAATTTTCTCTTTAGGGGTGTTTTCCACTTTCATGGCTGTGCCAAAGAAAGAAGGCATCCTAGGCTTGTACAGGGGTAATGGTGCAATGATGGTCAGGATATTTCCTTACGGAGCCATTCAGTTCATGGCCTTTGACAAATATAAAAAGGTAAAGTAGGTATTTTATCATTAATTCTCTGGTTCAACATTATGTTTTATGTTTATGAATGTGTTTCCGTGTACGCATTATTTTGATGCATTATTGTTGATAATCTCTGCATAGCTGCTGAATAAACAGATTGGGATCTCTGGACACATCCATCGCCTCATGGCAGGATCTATGGCAGGTACTGATAGACCTCTTATCACGGTGCGCCATGCTTTACTGGCACAGATAGTGTTATTAGACTGTTGTCTTTTCCTTTTTTTTACTGTCATCTCATGATCTTTGCTTATGTGTTTTCAGGCATGACTGCGGTGATATGCACTTACCCTCTGGACGTGGTCCGAGCCCGGCTGGCCTTCCAGGTGAAGGGTGATCAACGCTACTCTGGAATTATTGATGTTTTCCGCTCCATTCATCGCAAGGTGATTTACTGTTGGTGAACTTTACTAACTTAAACTAAAATGTTACATCACATTGTAAGTTTCTGCTTACTCTATGTTTACCTCTTAACTCCATTCAACAGGAGGGCGCGTCTGGATTTTATAGAGGCCTGACTCCAACTCTTGTTGGAATGGCACCTTATGCAGGTGAGTTTTGGTGCATTTATTTTGTTATTCAAAGGAACTTGCAAATTTGATGCATAATGTCCTCCATATGTTTAGCCAGTCTCTTATTTCTCTTTGCGTCCTCCAAGGTCTCTCCTTCTTTACCTTTGGCACCCTGAAGAGTCAAGGCTTAAAACACTTCCCGGAGCAGCTGGGCCGCCCCTCGTCAGACAACCCAGATGTGCTCGTTCTGAAAACCCACATCAACCTGCTCTGTGGAGGGGTTGCTGGTGCCTTCGCTCAGACTGTCTCGTAAGTGCTTTCCTTAAAGGAGGTGTTGGACTGAGTCAAACGCGGTTTCTAGTTTCTGTGTTATAATGGGACTTCCCTCACCAGCTACCCATTGGATGTGGCAAGGAGAAGGATGCAGTTAGGAACTGCGCTTCCTGATTCAGATAAATGTGGGTGAGTATCACTGCTGGTTTGACTTGTCGTAGTTTGGTTTTACAGTGAGATGATATCATAACTTTTCTTTTGTGGAAATGGTTGAATATTGAATCAAGAATATTTTCTTAGAATATTTCATTCTAAATTTACACTAAAAACAGAATTTGTTTATTTAAGTTCTTTGAATTAATAAATATTTGCAAAAGTATCCATAGGCATTTTTTTCCCCTCCCCTCATATTTTCATGTTTCAACTACATTGTGTTTTTTTGTTGTTGTTTTTTTCAATTAATGGAAACATATTTTTAAGCAACTTTTTACAAATATGGACATGAAAGTGTGGCTTTTCTTTTGCGTTTAGCCCCATTTTCATGATACCTCTAACTAAAAATCCAATGCAATCAACTGCCTTTAGATGTCACTTAATTAATATAGATTAAGCTGTTCTGTGAATGCCTCATAGTTTAGTTAGAGAGTGAAGAAGCTTCCTCATGAAGACCAAGGAACACACCAGACAGGTCAGGGATAAAGCTTAGGAAATGCTTATAGCAAAGGTTGGGTTATTGAAGAATGTCACAATTGAACAACTCACAGCGCTCTGTTCAATCCATCATCCTAAAATCAAATGCGGCAAAACTCGAGACCTACCAAGACATTTAAGTTGTTGAGTGAATTTGTGGAAAGTTTGTAATAATGCACTCCACTAATCTGACTTTTATGAAAGCGTGTCAGGAAGATAGTTATTGTTAAAAGAAAGCCATAAAACTACAATGTATTGGTTGGTAATTCTAGATGAACATCTGGTAGAGGTTGGGCCAGAGGTTCACCTTCCAATAGAACAACAACCCTATACATATAGCCTGAGGAAAAGTTGAATGGTTTATTTTAAAGAATATCTATTCAATTTATCTATGCATTAACCTTTCTGCAGTAGAAAAGCAAAAACTTCAGTGCATAGATTTGCAGAGCTGGTAGGGACACAGCCCAAAGGGGCATGCAGCTGTAAAAGCTGCTGGAGGTTTTCACTTTTCACTAATGCACTACTTTGTGATGGGCTTCATAACATTACTGCATGGATTTGTTGGTGACAATTGTCATAAGAAGAAAAGTTGTTCAAGAAAAAGTTTTTATGCAAAACCAGCATATTTTTCTTCTGATAAAAATTTATTGTTAAGTTTTTCCCCAAATAGCTGCAGATTACTCATTAACTGTAGTCTATGTTTTGTCTTAGGGTTGTTTATTTTTAAAAAATATATCTTAAATCATACGGCTATCTGACTTACCTAATATCTTGCAGCCTTACTTTGTGCTGGTCCATCACATAAAATCCAAGTGAAATGTGTTCAAATTTATGGTTGAAACATGATGGGATGTGTGAGTATCCAAATATTTGAGAACTTTTTATGTTATAAATCTAAGTAGACTCTGAGTCGTCAGGCTCCAGCAACATGCCATTCATTCCTGGAAAGGTTCATTGAATACTTTTCCAAACACAACTCATTGTTCTCACTTTAACTACTTCTCTTAGTCAGAAATATCAAAGTTTTATTAGCCTTGAGAGATTTCATTTAGTTTTAGAATACATTTTTAAAGACTCCAAATGACGCCTTGTGTACTTGCTCTACACAAGTACACAAGTACTTGCTCTCAAAGCAAACAGAAAATTGTCTTCAATTCCGTGTTTTATTTCTTATTTGGGTCCCATTGTGAAAATAACATTGTTGTTTGTCTTGCATGTGCACAGATCGCCTTTCAAGACCCTGAAGTATGTGTATAACACATATGGTATCAAGAGAGGACTATACCGAGGTCTTTCTCTTAACTACGTCCGCTGCGTGCCCTCACAGGCCATGGCCTTCACCACCTACGAGTTCATGAAGCAAGTCCTCCACCTGAACTAGTCTCCCCCTGAGCCTGAACGATCAGATCATTGACCCGATCAGCTTCCATGTTTCCCTGATGGAGTTACTGCTCAATCAGCGAGTTTGCTCGGTATGTCTTATTGTAGGTCAACTCCCCAAAGAAACAAGGAGAGTCAATAACAAAGAAAAAGGGGAACTATAGAGTCGAGCAGCGGGAGGCTGCTTTTCCCCTTCATCTGCATCATTTTTGAAAACATTTTTGTTTTAAAACATTCTTGCGATTTCTTGATCAAGCAGTGCTAAAACAGCCCTGGAATGTTTAGCAAAGGCAGTCATATTTTAATCATTTATAACAATTTAAATAATTTTAAGCACTTTTTTTTTTTTTTCTGTTGAATGAAAGAATCTGCTTTTGTTCTTTAAGTTGTTATGAGTGTTTGTCATTGTACAGCTGCTCATTTATATCCTTGCACTTTTTATTTTTCCCTTTTTAAGTTTACCAAGTTGATGTAAGAGGTAGCTGCTGCTAAATCGTGACATTTACAATTTCTTTGTACATCCTTGACTGAGGGCTTCTTTAGTTTCGCAATGCAGTACTTTGGAAATTTGTTTCTTTTTTTTGCTTTCTCAGTGAAAATCAGCATAAATACTGTTTGTGCGTGCCACGTGACATTATTATATTATCTCAAAACGGCCTTCCATTTAATTTTCAGATCTTAGATGGAGCAATATTTGTTTTGGTTTTATATACTGCTAAACACGTGTTCATGTTTCTTAACATGCATTTAATGTCAAGAGTGAGTCTTTTGTAGCTGTGATGATGTCGCTTGATGTACAACCATAATATTTTACAGGGAGCTCAGGTTTAAATTGCACTGAAGCTTTTTATTTATTGCTTTAGCAACATGTTGCCACTGGGTGGCAGTATTGAAACAGGATGTAAATGGTTATACCAGCCCTGCACACTGCAAACTTCATCTATAGAGACATTACATGCTTGATTTGGCCTGATCAAACACAACAAAACAAAACGTATTACTGCTGTTTTGTAGCTATTTGCTATTTAATCATTTTAACCCCAAATTTCAGAGTCAAGTGAGATGGTTTTTTACTAGCTATTACTTTGTAATAATGACATTTCTTCAACAACAAAAAAAGAAAGAACAAATGTACAGCTTGATCTAAATTCAGATGAACAGGAAAACAGACTAATTCTTAACAGCAGTAAGTACGTTAGAGGGTTATTGTTTGTTGTACATTTTGTCTTTAATAATTTTAGGGAGCCAAAATAGGCTTTATATAAGAAAAAGGCTAAGCTCTTAATTTCCTGAAAACAGGAAATTTTCCAGTTTTCTTTCCAGTAAAAATAATTTGATTAAACATTTCTAACAAGGCTCCATATAAATAACCTCTTCTGTGTTGGACCGTGTTCATCCTAAAAGGTGATCACTGATCATGTTTATAATTAACTGCAAATGAACAATAAAGAACAGTGCCTTGCTAAAGTATTTATTAACCATTTGTTTTTTTCCACATTGTTACGTCACAACCACAAAACCTTCTGTATTTTAGCAAGATTTTATGTCATACAACAGCACAAAGTAGTGTCGAAATTTGAAAAGCCTCTAGAACGATGTCATGGTTTTAAAACAAAAATGTGACAGGAATAATGTAATTAGGTCTTGATTCTTTAGTTTGATCTCCTTCCAGCAAACGAAGGAAGAAAAAGGAAAGTGTTAATCAGAGAAGCACCCGAGACTATTAGTAGTTGGAAAATTATTAGTTGTGTGCGCCACATATTGCACTTTTACGGAAGAGTGGCAAAGAAAAGCCAATCCTAAAATAGAACAATAAGAAGACAAGTTCACTGTGGCCACAAGCCATGCACAACATAGCAAACATTAGAAAGATCAGGCCCAGTTTCTGGACTACATGGCAGATCCCCCTGATCACATCACATGACCTCAATTAGAAATCAAAAGACATTTTAGGTAATTCATTGTAAAACGAATAAATAAATGGAAAATCATTTGTCATTTTTTGTTTCACTTCACAATCATGTGCTACTTTATGTTGGTTTGTCACATAAAGCCTCAGTAGAAGGTTGTTGAAGTTTGTTGTTGCGTAACAGAAAGCGAAAAAAGTTCTAGTTAGCACCCATAAATGATTGAAAAGTATATTGTTTTAAAATGAATTGAACAAAGGGAGGCTTTGTTATTCATACATCCAACATAATGAAGCGCAATAAGTATTTTTATTTCAATATAAATACATTTTCATTGTAAGTGTTCCTTACTTCCCCAGAGTGTAATCTCACACTTTGTTGAGAGTTTGAAGCTGCCATCTAGGAAACAGAATAAAGTCTGGAGCAGCTTATCATCCTCTGACAGCTGCCATGTCTCTTTTCACAGTGCTGCTGTTTCTGAACATGTAGATATTCATGTATGTTCTGCAGAGATGCTTTTCAATCTGTTTGATGTCGCATAAAGCAGATAAAAAATTTTGAGAATTACGAGTGTCTGAATCTCAGCATTTATTCAAATTTGGGTTGCTGAATAACCGATGTGTAACACCATCTCCTTTATGCAGCACCTTCCGCCTTCTCCGTTTTCCATTTGACTGGGTTTCGGCCTTGTAGAGGTTTCCTGTTATATGTCACAATTTTATGGCTAAAACTACTGCAGGGCTGTGTGAAACATTTGCATTTATTTTACTGGAACAGGAATACACTGCCTGCTGTCTGACAACATGCACTAATTTGACTGGTAAATGAATGAGTGTGACAGAAGACTCATTTCCTTATTATTAGTAAAATCTTGATTAAAAACTATATGTTTTATTTTTGTCTGCAGAGAAAAAAACAGAACATTTATCATTTTTATGTATTTATTTAGTTTTTGGTTATCTCCCACCATCTAGTACCAGGTTGGGATGTTTTCCAATGGCACCAAGTTTTGCTTCTAGCTTTCTGCCTCTACACTTCCTTATATTCTCCAAACAGCCTGTGTGTTTGTTTGTTTTTCCCTCTCAGATAAATGTACAATGATGTCTTTATACTTCTGACACCTCGCCTCATCATAGTTCTGATTAATCTAAATAGAAAAATCCCCTTCAGAAGTTGTGCAGACCCTTTTCTTTTGTCACTATGTTTTTCCAAGCTGATGACATATTTATATAATTAGGAAAATGTATAAGAACCCATGGAGGGTTTTTTCAGTTTAAGGGTGGAGACACTGATGGCTAGGTCACTGTAATAAATCTCCTTCCTCTTTTGGGCTCATTAGACACTGCTTTAGCATTTTTGAGTTTACATCAGTGAAAGGGAGAGCTGCATCTGAACCAAAGCCTTTCCAGAGTAACACAGCTGCTGGTTCTTCACCTTTAGACGGCATTTGAGCATTTTTGGTCCTGGTGTTTTGTGACCTGCCATGCCGTCGTACACAGTAACTGTTGCCACGGGGAGCCAGTGGTTTGCAGGGACGGATGATTATGTCTACATCACGCTGGTGGGTACAGAGGGATGCAGCGAGAGGACACTGCTGGACAAACCCCTCTACAACGACTTCGAGAGGGGGGCGGTAAGTGGAGACACTGTGAAGTGGGAGCCGAGTGCCAAATTTTGTTCTTTTTTTTGGGATGTTCTGTACAAACACATGCTTTAAACGTGAGCGGCCAGGTAGTTGGAAAACAGAGAAGTTGTAAAATAATGTAAACTTGACATTTGAGGAAGTATTTGTGAACTTCTGGAAATTGCAAAGCCTGCGGTGACACGTCTCTTCTGCTTACTCATATAGCAGGAGGTTAAAATTTAAAAAGGACCATGTTTTGATAGAAAATTACTTATGAAATTTTTATATGTTTAAACACTAGAGGTTTTTTATAATCCAATTTAATTTTATGGTTCTTCTCCAGATAGATTATCACAAAATGTTTTTAACATCAGAAGCAGAAATAAAACTACATGAAACCAAAATAGGGACTATAAAAGAAAACTTTTTAGGTTTAGATTTTCTGTGCTTTTCAATCCAAAATTCAGTCTGACATTTATGTCTAGTTCTTTTAGAATTTCTGAGGCTAATCTAAATCAATGCTGAGACTGTTAAATTTAGTAAAACAGACTTGAATATGGGTGACCTTAAAGTCGCATTGTTACGCATTGCTTCATGGCACAGTGACAGGAAAATAAGTTTAGGCTTGCATCAGAATGAAGCAGGTCAGACTAACAAAGAAAGTGGAGAGGTTTTCAATAATAAACGCTTATACTGACATTTATTTAGGTCCCCAAAAAATATACT
>CAEFZY010066433.1:0-27651 GCA_903066815.1 Brachyrhaphis roseni
TTGGTGAATCTTTTTATCCCCGGCCTCCTTTCGGAGGGGCTTAAACCCTTCTTCTCCCCAGTTGTCCCCGACCAAACTTCTGCCTACCACACCCTCTCCCCCCCCCCCCCCCCATCTGCCTTCTCCCCTCAGCTCCTGCAGACTAGCAGCAGCAGCAGTTAGCAAACACCTGGTGGAACTGCGCATTTTCTGAGTTTATAACACAAACTATATCTCAGTCCAACTCTCCTAAGAACAGTTGTAAACGGCATGGAGGAGCATTGTTATAATGTCGTACTGAAGGCAAAGTATCAGAGAGAGTAGGAGATTCTTAAAGAGACAGAAGATGTCAAATTTCTTTTAAGTTATATTTGATGTGTACAATATTTTTTAACAACTGAAGGTAGCATAGTTACTTGATTGCTCTATAAAATGGCACTATGTTTCTGGAAAATACATAATGCCGCCCCTTTAAGGATTTATCAGTACCCAATTTATCAGTGTCTTCAAAAAATTGCAAATTTGTATTTTTTATTTATCCAAATTTGAACCGCATTTTATAGATTTTTAACCCTTTATTGTTAAAATAAAGGGTTGTGGTTGATATGTGACAAAAGCTTTGCAGTTGACTATACCTAAGCTTTAAATAAACAGCCTCCAAACTTTTAATGCTGTTTACTTGCACATTGACATTTGTTAATCCAACTTAATGTCCTAAAGCATTTGGTCACTTTAAATGAGACGCATGCACGACCCTCATCACTAAACTACTGTAAAATTACGCATCGATTCATCCTATGTTTCACTGACACTGCATTTTTTTTCTTTCTTTTTTTTTTCGATATTCACTTCAGTATTTCGTCCTTGAAGGCAAGTGGGGAAAAAAAATGGTGCATGGCTGAATACTAAAATTTCCTCCCTCTCCTATTGATCTTATCCTGGGTGTGCTGTTTGGCAGTCGAGGCTTTACGATGCAGATTTTAATCACCTCTTCTGGCTCACAGTGGCCCCTGGATGTGTTTGGCACCGCAGCTCTCAGGCTCAGGATGATTTGTCGCGTGTAAACAACACAATTCAAGGCAGGACACCTGCCACTTTTTCCACACGCCGGACACCCAGCATTTTCTGTGCGACATATGAACTGCAATATTTGTGGGAGACTCGTGTCATGAAGTTTATAGGTACATGATTTGTTGTGTCATATTTTATTAGTTGAAAGGCGGGTGCAGTGGACTGAGCCATGCAAAAACCTCCAGCTGGGAACATATATATTTGTTAAACAGTTTGTGATTCTGAAGTGACTTTCAAGTGGTACTTTAACCTTTGGTTGTGTTGAAGTAAAAGGGTTTTCCTTTTATTTTCTGTAAACTTGATTTTGGATGTTGGCTTCTGAGACATGAACAGGTGATATTTTTTAACGATACAACAACGTAGATGTCACACAGCGTCGCAATATTTATTGTCACATGATTATAACAAGACAAACAGAAGCACAAGTAATAGTGATGGCCTTTTGTGGGGTATTACCACATCTGGCTTCTTCTGGTGCAGAATTATTATACATGTCTCACATCAACTACGTAAAAGTCGAATAAAATCCGACATGCCTGTTCAGACTGCAGACACTTTGAAAACCATCGGATATGTATCTGATTTAGCATCACTTGTGGGAGTGGCACAGACTGGATTATTGGGTGGTGAAAAGATCAGAATTGGGCCATTCAGATAGCCCAACTCTGAACGGGCTAAAAATGTCTCATATGGGCAAAAAAGTATAATTTGCATCACATTTACCTACTATGTGAATGTAGCCATAGTGTTTTACATATGAGACCAAGAAGTAGCATTTTGGGTTTTATTGTACCAAAGAATCTCCTTCTGCATATTTGTCTCCCCTTCACTCCTATTGCCAAACTTCAATGAGGCGTTTTATGAATTTCTTCCAACAATGAAATCCAGATTTGTAAAATGTAGAACAAGTCGTTGTTCTCATTTCCTGGTCTATCAGTAGGTGGACAACCATACATAGACATTTCTGTTTTTCCAATATGTAGGGGTGTGAATACACTACATGCTTGATACATTGATACATTGAATATACATATATTTATAAAATTTGTTGTGTTTTTCTTCTACAGAATCGCTCAAACTGAACCGGAGTTACAACCCACATTTTCATCTGAAAGTAGAGAGGAGGCAGCCATGGAGGTGAAGGAACGCAGACCCTATCGCTCGCTCACGACCCGGCAGGACACCGAGCGCCGTTACACCAGCTCCTCTGCAGACAGCGAAGATGGTAAACCCAACTCTAAATCCTACAGCTCCAGCGAAACACTCAAAGCCTTCGACCACGACTCGAGGATGGTGTACGGCAGCCGTGTGAAGGAAATGGTTCACCACGAAGTGGATGAATTCAGCCGGCAAGGTTAGAGCAAAATCACAAATCCACTAGTCTGTAACAAGTAATTCAGTTATTTTTTACTCAATTTTATTAACAATAAACAGAGGGAAAACAAGCCAATAATTGCAAAAATCTAAAACAAAATGTTAAAACTCAAAAGAAAGGAGGTACACACATTTAAACATTCAGTTTTAGACAAGTATAGCCTATCAATGTAATTTTTCTTTTCTTCTTTTTGAAGTTAGTGGGTGAGGCATTAAGGTGTGCTCTGTAGTCTGGAAATTATAGCATTTCTAAATAATCTACAAAGCTTTTTATTAGCTTTGTTTAGCTAAAGGTGTTTCTATGACTTTTGCTCCCTCATGTTAGTTTTAAAGTCATCTTGGTTGTAACCGTAATCATTGTGTCAGTGAGATTTAAAAATGACCTTTCTAAATCTGTGATTTAGATGACTGCATGTAGTGTGCAAAGTTACACAATAAAAAAATAAACATTTTTCGCTTATTTAGTTATTTATTTTTGTCATAACTCCAAACTTGGACATAAATATTTAAACAAGTTTTAAACTAAATATTTAATTTGGAGCTACGTATTTAGCTTGTGAAATAAATATTTCATTATGAAGTAAATATTTTTTTAATTTGACATAAAAAAAAAATGAACTACGGAATATATGACTTTGAAAATTACATTTTTTCTTTCTGACTGGCAAAACAAAACCAGTTTTTTAGTGTGTACAACCGCCAACCCATATCCATAAGGGGCAGCACTTAATATACAGTAAAAGATCTAATAAGGTGTTTAAATGCTAAATATATACGATATACTTAACTCCTTCAACACTGAATAAAATTGTTCTACATTAGGTTTCTCAGCTTTCAGTCGAAATAAATTTGCTGATTTTGCTTTGTAGTTCAAATGCTCATTTCCAGAGCGCTGTTTATCATCTTACTGTAGGGGCGGACTTTTCCCTACGAGACCTCGGCTTTGGAGATGGCCTTCCATCGCATGTAGCTACGTACAGGAGCGACATGGGGCTGCCTCACCGTGACTACTCAGTCAGCGTGGGCTCTGACGCAGACACGGAGACGGACGGCGTCATGTCCCCGGAACACGCGGTCAGGCTGTGGGGCCGCAGCAACACCAAGTCGGGCCGCAGCTCGTGTCTCTCCAGCAGGGCCAACTCCAACCTAACACTCACCGATACTGAACACGAGAACACAGAAAACGGTAGGAACTTGACTTTTTTTTCCCTCCTCAATTTCCTCAAAACACATGCCATTCTTAGACTACAGTGTTATCATATTGGTTTAACTGAATATGAGCTTCATCTGCTCACTTTTTACCTTTCAAATATTTTTCTATCTTTAAATTGCTAAGAAAGCTTAGCTGCTTTTAAAATACAGAGAAATAACCACTTAAACAGATCATCAGGCAGCTAAGTTGTTTTCTGACCTCTTGCATGTGTTGTCTGGTAGATAAACAGCATTTCAATAAAAAGTTATCAAATGACAACGTTTTGAAACTAGAAGCAGAGAGAAATAGAAACTTTTTTTGATCAAACATGAATCTATGTATGAGTCATACTTTGGAGTATATTGTTACATAACTATCCCAGCAGAGCTATTATGTTCAGAAGTAATGCTGCAAAAAACACCTGACAGAAAAGAATTTATCCAACTTCAATAAATCGATTATCAGTCTTGTACATGAGTCAGAAAGTGAGTGCAGGGCTATATCTTATCAGTCCTGGATGATTGTGATGTTTTTCTGCACATTAATATGTTTCAGTCAATATTCCATTGTTGACTTTGGCAGAAAAACTGCCTGGCAAGTTGCAGTTTGTGACTTTTAGGAGAATTTGAGAAGTATTTTTGTGCCTTGGTATGAGAGGTAAGAATAGTTTTCAGTGGTGGGCACCAGTTAGCTGCATTAGCCTTACAGCACTATTCATAAACATTAGTTCCGCTGAAGCGATATACTGACATGGTGTTTAGTGGAAGCTAAAGCATTAAATTCAACTATATTGATATACACCAAGCGTCAGTGACATGTTATATCACCGTCAATAAGGTCAAATGTATTATTGCACATCTATATGCTCTGTTGTACTTCAGGAGCTTCAGAAAGTAATTCTTTAAAACAAACCTTTGAATTTTACATTTTTTGAGGATTGCTAACTCTGTTGCTGCCTGATTGACCACGGCAGAGGTGCGGTCAGAAAGCAAGTAAAACATCAGTAGATTTTAAACTGTTCTAAAATGATAAGTTCTGGGTAGAAGAAAGAAAAAAAACATTTGCTGCACCGAATCATAAGTAGAGAACATAAGGAGAGGACGCAAAACTGCTACATATACAGTCTTCAACCACTTCAAAATGAAAGCACAAATATAAACATATAACTACCCGCAGAATGCTTAACAACATGACAAAAACTATAGATGTTGAACTTTATTTAAATGAAAGTGTACAAAGCAGCCAAGTAAATTAGTGCTTTAGAATTTATCCCAAAAAATTGAAGGGGAACCGTGAAATGTTTTCAAAGTTAGATATAGCGCTAATGAAAAGTTAGCTCTGCTGTTATCATATTAGTGGATTAGTGCAAGTGTGCCCACCGCTGGCTTTTAACCAGAGGATCAACAATATTTCTGTACTGTTGTTCAGTTTTCTATAGTTTCAATATATAATATTATTATTTTATTGTTTCTCATTTATTCATGTAAATCAGAGAATCTTTGTGTACATTCAGTAAAGTGTGTAGGCTTAGTGTAACATTTTCCACATTTGCTTACTTCTGTCTCAGTTCAACTGGATTATCAAATTTTTCTGGTGTACTAGATCTGTTTCACAAGATGCAGCGTTAAGCATTAACCTAAATCATGCATATTATATGGCATATTTATGAAATTGTTCCCGGGGTACTTCACAGACAGAGGAGCTCATCAAGGCTCTGGCGGCAAAAATTGTAATTGCCCTGCACATCCTTGCAGAGAACTCTGTGAATCGTTTGCATTTCAGCGTGCGTCATGTTATGTATTAGCTTCTTATTATAACTGACAGAAATGACTCTTGGAAGTGGAATCCATTTGGTCAGATGACTCTGGTAGAGAGCACGGCATCCCTCCGCTTGATCATCCGGGGTGCCAGGGGACTTGAGCTTGGCTGTATTGTACATAATTAAAGAGACTCTCCTTGGATGGCTGTTCAGGGGGTCGGTAGGCTGGAATGTTTTCAGGGCCCCGTAGCTGCAGCATCATGCGTGTGTAAGACCCAATCAAGATTCTAAGTAGCCTTTTATTCCACTCACCCAAGCAGAAAGAGCACTTGTATTCAGCATTTAATTCAGTAATGCCAGATAACATACAATTTATATATGGCAAGTTAATTAAAATCCATCGAGCAGGCCTTCCTGTGTGTGCTTTAATCTCTTTAAATCAACAAACCATTTAGTGTGCTTTAATGTATTCAAGCCGCTGGGCTGTTCCCCTCTCTTTACATGTGACTTTCTTGACCCTGGTTTAATGCATGCAAATAAGCAATAGCAATTTCAGAACAATTTTCTTGATGCTTTGATTCCAGGCCGTCAGTTCTGTTTTGTGAACGAAATGCCTGCCTTGTTATGATGGTTTTTACAACGATTACTCTGCAGTTGGTGTGTGATAATGATGAAAACCCTTATCCTCATTGGAACACACTGAATGTGTAGTGTAAACATTAGTTAAGCAAATGCATGAAGTAAGTTAGACTGTTAGCATCTCCCTAATAAGTTTGAAAATGAATGCATTAATTTCCTAACAACTGGCAGGTGAATTGCAAAAAAAACAATGTGATGTTCCCTAAACATCTGCATATTTCCATTTTATATTTTGATTTCTTAGCTGCATTTCCTAGCAAAGAGTACACCATGTTGGAAAACTACCTATAAAATATGGGAAACTAAAAGCATCTCTTGGAGTTAGTCATGTCCAAAAACACTCAAACGCCTCAACCTTTTGGTTCTGTACTGGTACATTGTTAGCTCCTGCTAATGGTATTAGCTCCCACAGATGGTGTCAGCTCCTGCTAGCAGTGTTAGCTCTAGCTAATGTAGTAAAACAATAGATCACAAGCCGATCGCGCTCATTTGTTTCGACAGATATCTTGTTTATAACGTCACATAAAAACTTTAAGGCAATGTGCCTTATTCCAGATGTCTTGTGGGCAGACATGAAGGTCGTCTGCCTCCATGACTTTATCTTGTTTATTGTTTAGACTCAAATCCACTTAAAATTCATCAGTCCGGCATGAATTGCTCAGGTGAAAAATGGCAACTTCTGTAGGTAAAAGATATACAGGTTTTGAGTTTTTATGCATCACAAATAACTTTTAGGTTAAAAAGAAAATATACATCCTATTTAGACCAACATCTTCAATTTATCATGATCCCCTTTAAAGCTGTAGAATCAAGCTCAGGTTAGAAAATGTCAGCAAATCTTTTACAATTAAAGATTCTTTGGCAGACTTAAATTTCATATGGTGAAACCAACTCTGGTTCACTAAATTTAGAACCCCCTGATGATTTTTATGCACACTCTCTCTTCCCCAAACTACAATGGCTATGTTGGACACCTAAGTGAATGTTAATATAATGTGCATTTTCCGTATTGCGAGTTAGAAAGCCTTAAAATTGCATCCATTCAGCTTGTACAGCGATGTACATGTTCATCCTCCATGCTGCTCCTCTTCCCTAGGGAGTCCCTCAAAGACACTTAAGGCAGCCTGCCACTGCTGACTCACTCTACGTTTCACTGAGGCTCAGCGGCACAAAGAAAAGGCAGTCTGCTGTGTTTAGAGGAGGTTTTGCTTTTCTTGGTTTATTCCCAGTAACAGCCTATCCAGATGTGTTCTAATCCCATCTCCCCCCCCCACCACCACCATCACCACCACTGTGGCTTGGCTATTATATTTCTGTAACTACGAGAACCAGAACAGACGATAACCACAAGGCCCGTTCAGGGAGTGTTATTCATGTGTTCCATAACCTGTGGAGAGAAAATAATGCCACTAAAGCCTACACAGTTCTTTCTAAGAGAAAAACATTGGTGGGACTGGCGCTGGTGTTTTTCTATGGCAAAAATGTAATTAGTTTCAGTGGGTGGTTAGTTGTGTATTTATTTTACTTTCTCTTACTCTATCCTCCAGAGAGTTTAATTCTTTATTGATTGAGGAGATGTATTTATAAATGTACGCAAAGCCAAGTTCTGATCTTATTCTGGAGTGCAATTGAGTGGCACCCCCTTTTCCTTTAGCTTACAGTCTGAAGTGCAAATGTTGCATGTAACTGTTTTTTTTTTTGTTTTTTTTGTTTTTTTTGTATGCTTTGTTAGCTGCAGACAGAGAAGGTGTTTATTTCTTGTTCACAATCGCTTCTCCTGATTGGGATTTGGAACGAAGTGCTACAGAAAAAAAAACATCTTATCTTTTCTCACATTATTCAATTTAATTTTCTCAAAGCAATTGTGGTTGTGTATTCGTTTAATCTAAATGATCAAAAAGATGCTTGATTTACAAGCACCTGTTTGGATCATATAGGAGCTACCTTGTCTATGATATAAAAAAAAATAATCGAAAGTTTGACTGACTTGGTTACACGCTGTGATAGAAAAGCTGCTAGTGACACAAAATTAGCAGCCCCGATGGCAGACATGAGTCTTACAACTGTCACAACAGATTGCGTAAGAGATTGCTTTTTTTACTGCCTAAGCTTTGCGTGCTCCAAGACAGTTAAGCCTGATTCTGCAGAGACATTTTGATGAACTCTCGAGCTGTTGGTGTGTGTTCCTTATTCCAAACTCAGTTACATACCAGGCTTTGCATACTTTTCTATAAGAAAGTCATTAGATTTCTTTTTTATATTCAGAAAAACAGGATAATATTGATTGAAATATGAAAATCACTTACACTGATAAAAAATATCCTTTTTAAATCTAATTATATTAAGTTGAGCTTATTTACACAGTCCTAATTGAAAAAAATGCAACCTCAAGGCACTTTGGAAGAAAAAAAAATAAATAAAAACATATATCCAAAAATATATGAACAAATCAAACAGTGCTGAAGCAACAAGTCATGCAGTTTGGCATCATCTATCACACAGTGTGACAGGAGTTTCTGGTACAGTGTGACCCGTTCTGGTTCTGCACAATTTTCAAAATTGTTCAGTGTGTGCCGGGATTATTGAAGCCCAATCGATTGCATCTGGTCATTGGCTTTGCAGCAATCCCCCCTCCAGAGGGAGTGTTTAGCAACAGTGGACATCTGATTTAAATTAAGCTGATCACTGCGCAGGAATCAGTCATCCGCGGAAAGCATGTGGTGATTGTGGAAAGTAAAAAAAAGTCCCTTTTAATAGAAATAAGCCAATTCAAAAAATCTCTAGGATTTAGAGTATCATTTCAGATTTTTCTGTTTATAAAAGAGCTTTTTTTTTTAATTTGAAAAATAGCAATTTCAAGTTGCAAACAAGATGGATTGAAAACTTATGATTACCATATTTTCCAGACTATAGAGCGCACCTCACTATAAGCCACAGCCACAAAGTTTTTTTAAAAAACCTAGAAACATACACATATAATCCACACCGGACTAAAAGCCGCTGGTATCGCCACCGCCCTCGGTTAATCTGCTATTAAGGACGCAGCCCTGCGTCTCCAACGCCGAGCCATGGATTTGTTAACGCAGAGTTTACGGGCAGCGGCCATCGATCTGTACTGCCAGATCGATAGCCTTCAACGTAAAAGCGGCATCATATGAACTTTGTGTAGTTTCCATGATGAGGGGGTATGAGTTTGAAAACATTTCTCCGTCGTGTCTGCTGCTAGCATATGCTTGTTCTAAATCAAAGTCAGCAATTTCTTCTTTGATTTCCAATTTTGACTTCCAATGATTCACTTCCTGCTAAAGAGCCCACTGGTGGTTGAAGAAAAATTCACAGAAAAGCCGCACCGGGCTACAGGCTGCATGTTTCAAAGCGTGGGAAAACAGTAGTTTGACAAATATGGTACATGTGCTTTCCTTCAATTTGCTTCAGTAATTGCTTTTATTTACGATTGAAAACATCACCTCCATGTGGAGTGTAATTACTCTTTTTTTTTTTTTTTTTTTATAAAGAATGCACTTTAGTGTCTGAAAAAATGCAGAAGTAAAGCCTGGAATTACTATATCATTAAGTGCAATTATAAGGTATTATTAACATATCAACACAGCTTTACAGTGATACGAAGCTCAACTTTATGCTGGCAACTAATGTTATTTTTATTTTTATCTGCATAGTGGAGCATTGGAAGCACAGTTACCTTGTCCTTATAAGATAAAAATAACAGTAAAAAGCTATGCTATATATTTAACATTGTTATTTTAGCAGCAGCAAGGACCATTCTTACTTTTTAATTTCAAATAAACAAATTTATATCTTGGTAGATGCTTACACCGTTAGAATCTAGTCAACAGTAAATTTTCAGTTCAGTGTGCTGCTCAGATTGAACCAAACATCCTTCTCACTGTTAAAGTTGATGCGAGCTTACACCACATTAGATTGTTTTTTTTTGTGCACAACACAGGGCAGCGACGAGCATCAAGCGGCCCCGGTACCCAGTCCTGCATGCTGTGACGGAGACAGCGCTGCAGGGTTCAGTTTGTTGGTGGCTGTCTGCATCTTTTACCACCAGATATCACCGACTCCCACATACTCTGCCTTTAATGAATCATGAAACAAAGAGGGGGGGAAAAAAAAATCATGCAGTCTGTTAAAACTCCATAGTGATTTATTCCCTTGTTACCTGTATCAGGTGCTTTTTTTGGAGGGTGTAAGATTCTAGCGAGACTTTGAACTGTTGAAAGATTGAGGTTAAGCGCTTCGGGGTGGTTTTCAGCGTCTGAAACTTTGAACGTAGCACGAGTGTCTGTGAGAGACAGGTGTTCCTTGTGAAACGCGTCACGCCTCCCTTCTAAAAAAGCAGAGGGGCTTTGAAAAGTAAATCTCCTGCAGATTTGAACTTGAATGGGAAGTACATCAGCTGTCACCCGTCCAACTGTTGAAAGAACTTTTGTTCAGTTCTATTATTTCTGGCTCCAACCACATTACCACTGCATACAAAAGCATCTACTGTGGTATAGTGTGCTTGCTCGCTATATTTACTGAGGAATTCAAGTCTATTTAAAATCCACTTTTTGTTTACGGATTTCTAAATTGACCAAATAATGTAAAACAGAACTTGAAACCGTCCCAGAAACATAAACTCTACAATGTCAAAACTAACTTCAACCAGGAATTTTTTTTTTTCTCTCCTCATGTTTTTGATCATTATTCTCCCGACTACTTAGTCGCAACAGATGAAAGAAAATGCAAACTCACATTAAAAATGCATTCTTTGCATAATGATAGCTTTCCATAAATAACCACAGAACAAACAGTACTGTTATGCTTTGATACAAACCCGTGTAGCTCAGTCGTGTACCTCGCAGGCTGTGCATACTAACACTCCGCTGCTGATGGCCACACCCTTTGGAGGTGTCTGAGCAAATGGCTTTGATACCCAGTCCACATTTAAGATGTGTGTTAACTTTGAACTGAATCTCCAGAGCTTTGCCTCAGCATCAGCAACCTGTGTTGGGGAAGCAACATCAGACTTCCAATTAGATGGGATATCTCTGAGTTACAGTATTGGAGTCTTTAGTGCTTTTATCAGCAAGTCGTCGGAACCATAGATACGAGGCTTCTTGTGGAAAGGTGGCATAAGTGAAACAGAATATTATAAGAGAAAGTGTTTTTTTATATATATCTTCCCTGTTCTTCTGCTGTTATTCTATCTACTTGCCGTTTGCAAATCAAAACTAATGAGCCTATTATAAGGGTCAGAAACATTTGAAGTTTACAGATATTCTGGTCACTTTATGTTTTTGTTTTCTTTCTAGTCCTGATTTAATAGTTTGTTTTATAAACTCAGGAGGCGCACAGCTTCACCTAGTTTTAGCTCATTGTTGCTGCTGCTAGTCAGTAGAAGCTCAGATAGGGAAGGGTGAGCGAGGTTGCTTATTTTGTTGATATATAATTTTTGATTAAAATGCAATTTATTGCGATTAATTACAAACCCTGCAATTAACTCATAAAAAAATATTCAATCCCTACTCTGAAAGAATTACATTTAGTCTAAGATTTTAAAAAGGCGGCTGAATTCTTAATTCTGCATGTTTCATAGCAGACCTTTGAAACATGGTAAGAACAGAGCTGCTTAGCTGGACATTCAGCCTTCCTGTTATCTGCTTCAAGATCCACTCTTCCTCACTCTTTCTCCTGATTGAGCCACACACATGATCCACCATGTCGCTGAAAACACAGTTTCTTATAAATTGCTTCCCCTCGCCTCAGTATGAGAATTTTTATTCTCACCACCGCCTTGCATGATGCATTCGCTGATTGGCCAAAGATAGGATTTGTCGATTTCAGACCAGCCCGTCATCTGTCATGGACAATCAAGCTGAAAATGTTCTGATTCTTGCCACCAGCCAATTTCTCCATGCTTCACTGTGTTGCAGATATCATTGTTTCACATGGTGCGGACATTGCGGTGTGTTGCAGTAGACTGTAATTTTCATTCTGAGTGTGTTAGCTTGCCTCGAATGGTTCAACAGACGGCACAGAATGACTCTTTAAGCTTGTTCCAATGCCCTGCAGGGTTTTACTCTTAATCATACTCCTCACTTTTAATTCTGTGTGTGCACTAAATTATTCTGGTAAATTAGTCATGTTTAGTTTCCATCCTTTGTGACAGGCTTATAACAAAACAAACATATGTAATTCCACCCTGAATATAATCATTAACTGAAATTAATTTAGAATAAAAAACACTGCATGCTAGTTAGAAACAATACTTTTTGTTCAAAATTAGGGTTGAAAAGGATTTCGCTTTGAATTCAGAGCTCAACGTTTGAACGTCTAAAGAACAGGCTGATTCTTCCACAGCACCACTTTTACATAATGGTGTCAGTTTCCCTGCAGATAGAAACGTAATGACTTTTGTCAAAAAGCAAGAGTTTGATGCAACGTTTCCGTCTGACATCTCAGATACAGAATGCGATCACATGCTGTAGGGGAGAGTGTTTCATGTGGGATTGGGATCTGTAATTTCACTGCCTCCTTATCAAGCTCAACATGGGAGCTTGTTTTGGAAGCGGTCACAGGAATTGCACTGCAGCGGTGGAGTATTGGGCAAAATGAGGCTTCAAAGAAATCACTAGCGGTTTCCCGGCTCACAGCCGTGGTTATTTTCACCCCCAGTATTTCTTGTGAAGTTATTTATTTGTTTACTTTTTTGGCAGAGTCCCCTCTCAGATCATGGATTAGTAGGGGGGAAAAAATTCTCTGGCTCATTTGCAGCCTAATTTGCTGGGGTTTAGAGGCCCTTGTGGACAGTTTGGGGGCCGTTATCAGCGGAGTTGCATACCCTCATTTCCTCTGTCTAAACCAACAGCACATCAGGACCCATCTTTCCACTAAAGCTCGGGGGGGCTCACCACAACTCAAAGCTCAGCATGGAGCAGGATGAGCGCTTCTCTGCAGAGGATCATCCCGGTCCGGGCTTACCACTTCTGTTCCTCACTTAGACAGATCCATTTAACACACTGTCAATTATCTATGCTCATGTTATATTAATGTTAGTTTTGGGGAATGTTATGTGTAAAATACATGATACATGATTGGGTTTTCTGAGTCAGTCTGATTGAACCAAACAACTAAAAAAATGCACTTTGTCATTTAATCAGAAAAAAACACTAATAAAATAAAAACCTGTTGAATTAATTATAAATGAATAGTTTGCAAACTAAACTGCACGAAAAAACTCTTTGTGTTTCTTATCATGTCTTTTGGTTGGCTTGATTGTACTGCTGCCTTACAATAAAGTTCCAGATAACTCTGAACAGTTATCTTTAGGGAAAGTAATTAGCCGTTGTTATTGAAGCTCAGGAAGCGGAGATCATAACATGCTGTTGCTCTAATGTAACGTTAAAGCTATTACACTTTCTCGCTGAATATTTTCCCTCATTACTAGTCACCTCTGATGTGTAAATGTCTAAGACAGACATCTAGACACTGAACTTTTATGCTTTAATAATCTGTGAAAGTTCCTACACCAGGAAGTTAAAGATTTCTGTTGCCATCAAAAGCTTGGCTAACAGATACACTTAAGTATCTATGACATGAAATCACATTCATAATAAAAAATATGCATCTCTTTGTTTTTCTTTTTTCTTTGTTTTGTTTTGGTTTTTTTTTCAAAAAATAGATCTACATTAGATGTTTTATTGGGATTTTATGTGATAGACTAAGATAAAGCATATCTTTTTCTTAACGTGGAGAAAAAACACAACAATAGCACTTTCAAAAACACAACAATAGTATTGTCCAGCATCCCATTAGATTGGTTTTTGAAGCAAACATAACTCCTGGGTGTACCAAAGAGAAATGGCTTTGTCATCCATCTCTATTGTTGTGGAGGTTGCTTGTCAGTTTTACGGGTGCACCAGCCAGAACCTTTGAATGTAAAAAGATATGATTAATTGTGTAAAATTTTTAACGTTATGTAATTAAGTAATCAAAATGAATGCATTCAAGTCCCTGTCCTACACAAAAGCAATACAATTATTGCTAGAAGTGGATGTTTGTTGTCTTTTTCAAGCTTTGTCTGTTTCTAGAAGCAGTAGATTCAAATGGAAGTACAAAATTGTGCAAAAAGTGAATTTTGTTTAATAGGTCTCTTTTAAGCCTCGGTTTCAGATTTGTTCTTTATTTAGCAAAATCATCCCCACAGCATGCTTCTTCCACAACAAAGTTTTATAACAGGACTGATGTGGTCAGGATGATGCCAGTGTTTTGCCACGCAGCATTTTCCATGGACAAAAAGTTCAGTTTTGATCTCATCTGACCACCGAACCTTCTTCCAGCCTGTGTGGAAGGAGGCGTCTAGCAGTGTGGGAGCAGTTTTCTTCAAACATTGACTATCTTTTTGCTATTTTGCTGTAAAGCCCAGGTTTGTGGAGTGCACAACTCATATTTGTCCTTTTCATACACTTTCCCACCTGAGCAGTGCATCTCTGACAGTGCATGTTGACTGCTTCTCTGATTAATGCTCTCTTTGCTTGACCTATGATTAGGTGAGGAGTCATATCTTGGTACATTTGAAGCTGTGCTCTACTTGGTGCAAATGATTGAGATTCAAGCTTTCAATATTGTTTATAATCTTACTTTGTTTTAAAAAAATTTAAAAATTGTGTTAAATGACACATTTTAAATCTATTGCAAATTTGAGCACAAAAGCAGGTCCAGTAATAATAATACCAATAATACTCAGAAAGTTATAATATATAATATAATCTCAGAAGGTAAAGTTGATAGTTAAGTGAAGTTACAGTTAGAAAGTTTAAACCAGAAACTTTTGTTGAGGTGAGCTACGAACTCAGCAGGGATAACACTAAAGGTCAAACAGATATGTAATTATTTATGTCAGAACATGTATTTGCAGCAGTCCTCATGTTATCAGAGCTGTCATTACTAAATAAAGATGCTGAGATAAAAGGTCGGGGATTTTCACACATATAGCAAACCAGCATTTTTAAAATTTTTTATTATTATTATTATTATTTTACATCTCACTTTCATTCTGTGCCCAAGTGATAGTAAAATTTCACTCCTTGGAAATTGAAAAGAAAATAGCTGGATATCTTTGCATTTTCCACTCTGCTTTGTAGAGTGTCTTTGAGAATAATGTTGTCACACTGGGAACAGTAGCTTTATCTGTACAAATTGACAGCTTTGCCAGCAGGTCAAATAAAAGCTGCTTTCTATCAGTTGGTAAGCCTCAGCGCTTGCTGTGTCAGAAATGCCAAATGTTGGCTTAAAAGTAGATGTACTGTTCAGTGTTTATCTGTCTGTCTGTCTGTCCCTCTCTCCGTCCCTCCCTCTCTCTGTTAGTTGGGGAAGAAGTTCTGCCCCAAGTATTTCGAGAGTTTGTTCATGAAAATAATGAGATTGATTAAGATGTTACTTGCACATGCCACCAGGTAGAGACAATGTGGAAGAACTAAACTAAGAACTGTTTCTTAGTTGTACTGGGAAAGGATTGGGATTCCCCTAAAGGAGCTGGTCCAAATGGCTGGAGAAAGGAAAGTCAGGGTCTCCTTCCTTAGGCTACAACTTGCCCCAACCAACCCTGGATAAGCAGTCAATCTGGGGATGCTCATTGCAAATTAGAAATGTTACGGAGTTCTGTTTTGACCCCTTGGAAGATAGAAAGTGAGAGAGAAAGAAAGAATGTTCCTGCCCCATTGGGGATGGTCTCCTCTAAACTTAATTTCATTTAGGAATTTGCTCTGTCATGCTATCACTGTTTAATTACAATATTTTTTCAGGTTTTATTGAGGTAATAGGTAATTAACTTTAAAAACTAGGATTATAAAACACAGATTGATGCTGGAATCTGGCCTCCTTTAACAGATTTACTGTAGCGTGGGCATTATTAAGTTCAGTCAAAAAAGTGTTTTACTCTGATTCATTTCTGAGTTGGCAGAAAATGAAAGGATAACCAGAGTTTAGCTGCCCATTTCACAGCACTAGGACTCGAACCAATTTCTTTCAATTCTTTCTCTCAATAGAAATTTGGAAAATGGATTGCTGTAGACTTACCAAATCCCCCTTAATTATGCTTCAAAAGCCTTTGCCCTTTATTTTTTGTCTTTCCTTCCTTTTGCTCATGCTTTGGTTTGCCAGTGATTCATTCAGAACCAAACTTTTGTAACTTGTTCAGTTCTTTTAGAACCCCAGTGGTTATATTTCCAACTTGCTTTACGATTTGCTATTCTGTAAATTATATAACCGCTCAGAAACACAAGTCTCTCCACAGCATGTATTTTAGATAGCCTTTGAACTGTCATGCACTCAGTGGGAGCTGCAGGCACGAAGAAATCAATTCTTCAACACTGACAAAGTGTCTGAAATACAAAACTGTGGGTCCTTATATAAGCTATCCAGAGAGCATAAGAGGAAGAAATTATTTTTGACAGAGGTGTTTGCTTTGGACACAAAAGCCTAATAATTACAAGCTATAAATAAGGGCTACAGACTACATATAATATAGGAAGCATTAAGTCTTAAATATTCAGTGGAAGGTTGATAGATGCAGAGGATTTGGGGGGGTTGTGATGCAGTGCATAAGCTCTTTACTGTCTGTTATTGGGATTGTCGTTTTTTCTTAGGGGTTTGCTGAGGAATTTTACTAGGCCAGGCCCAGAATGCACTGAGAAAAGGCAGGGTGGGGATAGTGCCATCTTTGTTCAGCAAGGCCCCAGGCAAGCCACATGTAGCCCTAATGAGTCGCTCATAATTTCAGGCTCCGCTAGCTCTCAAACACCAAAAGTAAACTTTTGTCTTTTCTCCCCCTGCTCACCATTTGGGGATCTTAAGAGGATTGTGGGGTCATTATTTATTCATGCCATTGTGTTTATTCACCAGCCTCTGCGTGTGATGTGAGAGGGAATGAAGCAGCCTGTGCAGACGGAGTAAAAGCTGATAATTATCCACTATTAGCATTGTTTTTTCAGCCATGGTTTAAGTCGGCTCAGTTGATGATCGAGCTATGATAGAGGGCCCAGAAACATCCATTTAAAGCAGATTACCATGTGCATGCCTTTGAAGTCTGAAATCCTCTGCAGAGGACTCCCCAAATGGGTGAGGATGTGTTTTTAAGCCTGTTTTTTACGGCTTTTTTTTTTTTTTTTACCGTGCAGTTGGGAAAGATATCTTGTTACAGTGTAACTTGCATACACTTCTGCAGACCTGGAGATTCTTAAAAACAGCCGTCACATGCCTGCAGGATGTTGTTAACAGTGAGATGTGAGACGATTAGAACCTTTACTTTCATCCTAGAACAAAGAATGCCCCAGGGGTGTTAAAGTAGAGTTGCAGAGATTTGCCTCGACTTTACACAAATATGCATTTGACTTATGAAGTACAGTGCAAAGACAATATTATAAGACTTGCATGTGTTAGAAATTCCAGAACCATTCGCTAATCATGGAATATCAGTCTTTAGAACGTCGGCCAGTCTACTTTAATGTGGTTTAAGATTACGTTCTATTCACCCTGATATATATAGAAATTCTCTGATCTAGTTCTATTTTCCTATTTTTATTCAATATCTGCTGATACCAACATTTTCTGTTCTATTGTATTGTATTAATTAGTTATATTTTTGTCATGATCATATACTGTATTAGCTAATATGAATAAACCTTCAGCAGTCCACTGCCAGCTGAAATTTTGTCCATATTCAGATATATTTTTAATTATGTATTGGTAATTAGATCTGTCACGATAACATATTTCCTGGATGATAAATTGCCCCAGAAGTTATTGCGATAAACAATAATATTGTTATTTTGAGTCAATTTTTAACTAATGTAATGATAAAGGCATACTAATGCAAGCACACCCTCTGAGAGATCAACAAATGTTAATTTCCAATGAACATTCAAAGACATTTTAAATATTCAAAATATATGAACAAAACACCTGAAACAACAAATGAAATGGATACTGCAGTTTGTATAAATAAAATTGCCCTTAATAAAGGGTTAGCTGAGACCAATGCACCAAACTTTGGTACAAAGAGAGAGACACAAGGAAAACAATAAATCATGCTAATGGAAATTATTGAGCTCTTTTAAATGTATTGTGTAATTAATTAATTTATTGTTTATTGCAATAAAACAGTGTTATTGATTTATTGCCTAATGTTTTCCCAGAAATTAGGCAAATATTAGAATGGCTGCTTTCCTACCTTCATTTATATTTTCTCAACTTCAGAGCTCAGGTTTCAGAGCAAATTTCAAAAATAGCCACAATTTTAAAACTGGTGTTGCAAGTTCATCAATTAGAAAAATACCTGTTGTGTTTCGTACATTGACTTTGAGATGTACGAAATACTGTAGCCCTACAGCAAACAACAAACATGTATTTCATATTTTCTTCCTGCAAAAAGAAAATGTGATCACCATTGTATGCTTTAGGTAATGTGGAAAAACTGAGAACTGTTTCTGTTTACATAAACGTTTAATAATTAGGGAACACTAGTCTAACGAATCTGGCGATTAATGACCGATGTTTAATTATTTTTTTATACTGAAAGATTAGTCTTCCAAAGTAAAATCAGCCACTCTCAGCAAAATAAAGCCACGGTCTCAGAGGATGGATCAATGGAGCCAGCCAGAAAGAGAACCATGGGTCTGATATCTACATTGGATTGGATAGATCGTCTATAAATGTTAAGATAGTACTAACACAGCTAAATGGATTTCTCCTGCTGCAAAGAAAAAAGCAAAAAAAAAAGGGAATACTGCCATAAAATTGGCCAAGGCAAGAGAAGTTTGGAGGATTAGTCACAATCTGCTTTTAAAGCCAAATGGTTGTCAGTCCTGGTGCGTATCAGTATCACTTCCTGAATATTATGGCAATAGTTAGAAAGAACATAAATGAAAAGGATCTTCAGAGATTTTAGCATCACTGAAGATTAGTTGTCAGCTGTTCTCAGGCCACTAAATGGGAGCAGTAGTAATTTATCCCTTCCAATAGAGGAAATTCCATTAAAGGGAAGGGGTATTATATATTTTCCAGGCACATAGTGCAATGTTACAGCTCAATAAAGTAACCATGTTACCTTCAGTTGTTATAAAAATGCCTTATTTATGAAACCCAACTTAAATTTGACACCTTGAAATTAGCTTCTGTCTCTTTAAGGAGCTTGTATCCTTTGCAACACTCCGCCTTAAGTACATTATGACCTTATGCTTCTCCATCATGCTGTTTACAACCATTCATAGCACCGTTGAACTGAAGAGTTTTTTGTAAGCTCAGCAGACATACGGCGTGGGGGAGGGGTGCACTGTGAGGAGGAAGCTTACCTGGGGGAGGAGCTTTGAGGAAAAAGGCGGTGCTTTTTCCTCAAAGCACCTCCTAATTGGAGCGTTTAGCCACCTCCAATTAGCTGCTATGGGAGATTACAGAATTTCTCAAACATGTATGAAACAAATAAAGCAAAACTCCAGGTATGTTTTTGATGAGGGAATAACATCATAATGTGATATAAAGCTAAAAAGATGTCAATTTTACATAATATTGCCCCTTTACGTTCATTTTTAATTTCTATTGTACATTTCCAGCCTTTTGCCCCTACTGTTTATAACAGAAAACTCAAAACAGATTTCAGATGGATTTCAGGGTATGCTGTTTCTTATATGCAGGAGAGCAGAGTAGGCTGGATGGATGAAAGGTGGAGGAGCCAGGTAGGGGTCTGAGTAAAGCATAAGGAAGAAGTCAGTTCTAAGATGCCCTCGGAGAAGAAACATCATCTCCAGTCTCAGTTCCTCCAGGATCCTTTTCATCTTCATGGGTGATTCCTTGGAATGCCACTGGCTATTTCTTTTAAGCTGTGTGCTAATGCTTCTGAGTTGCTGACTTTTTTTTGTAATCTTAGTTGGTTACCTCCCGCCTCATCCATGGAGCTGAATAGATTATCACTGAGGGTGTATGCCCCTGTTGTAAGGTCATTTAGAAATGTGAGGAGGACAGCTCTTGAGTCTGTGAACAGCTTGTAGCCTCCGAGCACATCTGTAAAAAATGTGGTGTATCTTCAGCTCCAGCCCATGAAAGCCCCAACCTAAAATAATCATGGTCAGATTTCCATTTATTTTGCACAAGCCATACTTACTGTAGATTAAGGTACTAAAGATCTATCTATTTTTGTCTGTGGTGTGTGTAATGCTCAAATTTAAAATAATTACATTAGGACTATTTTATTGCAATTGTATGTTGATGACTGAAGACAAAACTAGATTTGTTATCGGAGCTTGTGGCGTATGGACAGGCAGAAAAATAAACTTAATTTAAATGGGAAAAAATGCATTGAATAAATAAATGAATTGCATCAAATAATTACATACAGAAAATATTATGCCAATAATACAAACAATAAGTAATCACAGTTACCCCTCTGCTCTCATTGACCTCATTGCTTAACCTGTCAGTTTAAGTGGAAGGTTTGTTGTGCCACAAGAATTTAGTTTTCAGCCTAATTTTGCTTTAATTTCTCCATAATTTTATTCCTTCTGTTTCTAGTGTATTCTTTGGTCTTCATGATCCAGTTTTTTCCACTAATATTCTCTAATAAATCTCTAATGTCTTCTTTAATCAGCTGTATCTATTCAGTCACTGGGTGGGTACTGAAGGCATTTGCATTTGATTGTGTTTATATGGATTGTAGAAAAAGGGGCTAAGTAGAAATCCCCATGACACTTTCTGAAGTGTATTTGAAGAAATTTGTTTAATATTATTCTCCTTCTGCTTTGTTTGTATATACTCTAAATTTTCTCACAATAGACATAATTTTTTGTTTGCTCACAAAACACTTTTAGGCCATGTATTTATTCATAGTCTTGCACTCAGTGTCTGTGTAAGTGCATGCAGTGTTTGTGCTGTAAGTAATGGATGCTGGGATAGAAAGTGCTGATAGAAAAGTAGTGGGCCAGTCTTAAATGGAACTGCATCTTCTGTGGTAATATTTTTTTATTACATGCAAATATAATTTCCATTTTCTCCATAATGGTCTAGCCTGTCTACATAAAAAAAAGAATTTATGGGTATTTACAATTTGTTTTCAATCATACATTATGTTCACTCTGTTATTATGTTATTGATTCCTAGCAAGTAAACAGCACCGACAGAGAAATATTTATCAATTTTCCAATGCTGGCCCATAAAAGCTCATTTTGCACAAACTCTGCTTGTGTATGTAATGTGCCTGTGCTTTACATTATGTAGTTTGGTGGAGTGTGGCCGACTGTGCAGGTTTTGCACACTCTTGATTAATATAAACACCGACAAATATTGAAATTCTTCAGTTGTTGTTTGCTTTGGGTAGATGGTCATAAATCTACTATTAGTTTGGTGTAAAAAAAATCTATAAATAGTTTACTGTCAGAAAAAGAATGCATTCTTATTCCTATACAACTTTAAAAATATTTGGAATCCACCCTTAATTTCAAGAGTAGATGATTTTAAAGGGAATAATACTCCAGTATCAAGCATTTTTAATATTCTGCTAATGTAAAAACAACAACAACACAATTTTATAATATTGACATTACCATTAAATAAGAAATGCAATTAGAATCACACATACATGTGTCCATGCAATAAGTCATTTAAAATGTCAAAACTAAAATACCAAGTCTTAGTGCAGCAGAACACAGCTTTGATCCCAGTTCCCATGCACTATTCAGAATAGAAATGAATCCAAAATGAAACACTGAGACATCACGACTTGATGTTCCACAAATCCCCTTAATTTCCTCATGCTTGGACCAGCGTAAGACACAATTCATCAAGATCTCAAGATCTTGTAAGATGGGAGACAGTATGACAATAACTTAAGGATTTACCAGTTAGGAAATAATTGTTCATCTGCTTTTTCCTTGCTCTTAAAATTTGGTAAATTTAACTACATATTACACTAGGCCAGTATTTATTGAATAAAAACTGTCTCGGAATGAAGAGGTAGTGTGTGGAAAAACTGTTAACACAAACTGCTTCTACTGGAATTAAGAGGGTAAGTAGCAGGGAGGTGTTGCTAATCAAAATCACTCAAGTGACTGATCATTAGCAAGTGTGAGCACCTTTATAATTAGGTTTTGTTTTGTCAGCAATCAGGTTTCTGTTAACACAATTTAAGGGAGGAAAGACAGCAGCAAAGGAGCTCTTGTTGCAGTTACAAGTCATAAGTTCTTTTTTTTTATATAATTTTGTATAAAAAATTCAACTGGAAGGAAGGCAGTTCACAGAAATATACACTGAGAACTATTGAAATGTTTATGGATAATTCACTCTTTGTTCAGACAGTAGAGTGCTTCCAGAAAGAGCAAAACGTAAATAAATAAAAGAACTACATCTCAGTCTACTGGCACAAGTTAGTAATGCTTTTGAGGGTTTGCCATGAGAAAGTATCTTCTCTCTAAGACGAATAAGTCAACAAGGCTTATGTTTGCACACTTGCATCAAAGGAAACCACAAGACTCCAATACCCTATGCAGAAATGAGACCAAAAGAAACACATTTGTAAATAGTTCAACGTTTGCCAAAAGTCAAACTATGTCAAACTCAGAATATCAGTGAAAAAGCCAGTTGATGATTTGGGCTTGTTATTTTAGCCACAGAACCCTTTAAACTTGGAGCCACTGAACACTATGAACTCCTAGTTTTCTAGAGCCAAATGTAACGCCATCTCCAATGTCAAAAGATCAGTCGTGCCAAGCACAGCAGCAGATCTGCAGCAGAGTGACTGAAAAAGGAAAAAATCAAAACAGCGATGTGGCGCCGTACCTGTTAAGGAAGGCGGGAGGCCAGGACACAAACAGAGATCTGAAAATGTCTGTGAACTGATCCAAAGTTGGAAACAGATGCATCATGATGAACGATGCAGCTTGTTGGAGTAGTGATTGATTTTGACTCTGAATTTGAGATAGAATAAAAAAAATTTAAAAAAAACGCTGACACTGATACTTTCTTTACCAAAATGTTTTAAATATTTTGTGCTGGTTTTGGTCCTTGTGTTGCTTAAGCGAAAATGAATAAACCACACATGCAGTCTATTGTCAGCTATAGAAAATCAGTCCAAAGATCATCTGATTGTGTACAATAGTGCAGTTTACCTGTGGAATAATTTAAAATGACATAACTCAACCATCATATGAATTGATAAATAAATAATTTTGATTCTGACTGATGAACAGCACAAGTAAAAAAAAAATCACCAAAAACTGTTTTACATAAGTTAGTTTTGCATCAGCATTTTAAGCAACTTTAAATAATTATTCAAAGTACTCTGCTGGTAGGAAAAACTCATTACATAAACAACAAAATGTTTTGTGGTTTTTCATGATGGGCTTTTGAACCATTTTTCTTTTGCAAGAGTAAACATCTGTCACAACACTATAAAAATAAACTGCAGACTCAGTTGCTTTAGTATGATTATAAACAGTGTGAAAAGTCATACATTTTCACTTTAGACCAATCAGTGGCACTTCACTTAAAGATTTCATTAGTAGCAAAAGACAGCAACCACTTATTGGAGATTATAAAACAGGCTTATTGTAAAGTGGGCCATCCTCGTTGTGTAATGAGGACATCATTTTTAAGAAATAAAACATTTTAGGTATTTTTGCAATAACGGTGAAAGAGGCAATGATCTGTTTTTTTTATTTTAGAGTAAGACATTTTAAAGTTCTAACTACAAAAAGTGCAGGAGAATATCACTTGTTTGATATCAATGATAGGCACAGATTGAGCTATGTAGCAGCCAAACATAGAGGAAAAACAAAACATTTTAGAGGTGGTAATTTTGTACAGATCTAAGTTTGTACAGCCTTCTAGTTTTAAAACTGAGTGCAAAAGGTGGATCTGTTTCTCAAATAGCTCTACCAAGCAAATACCATATCTTGTGCTGAATCTACATACTTAAATAAGGCATTATGCCTGAATTTAGAATAAACTTTGTTCATAATAATCTAGATTTATGCAGATTATGGCCAGACCTGTTTGAGTTACCCAGATTCTGAGGAAAAAATACCCCCCACTGAAAGCAGCTGGTAATATTACCACTGGGGATGGCAGAGAAAAAAAGCTTCATGGTGAATGAACATCACAATAGAAACCATAATATAGACCTTTTTCAGTAATTAAGTAAAAATAACAGTGTTTGTAAAGTGTCTTTTTACTTCTCTTTTTTTAATGTAAACATTTTATGCACTTTTAACTTCGGTCAATCTGACTGTTAAAAGCAACAGAAGAGTAAAATCATTTCAGAATAGATGAAAATTAATTTCCCCTAACGGACTTCATGGGCATTTTTGCGTCTCCATTTATGTTGGTGCTCTCTGCTTTGTGAATCCAGGATGGAAAAACAGCAAATGGCGAGAGTGAAGCAGTTTTGTGAATTCCTCCCTGACTTTAGAGTAAATTCAATATAACACAATAGAACAAGAAGCATCAGTAGCAAACCATAGTATGTTAATAAATGCACTCTCAGGCAAGCAGTTTGAAATTGATTAGACACAGAACAAAAAAACAGAGCTGCTCATTTCACTTAGCTCCACTTTGCTCCACTCTTTCAAGTGTTTTGCAAAATTGCAAAGATCAAGATATCTACAGTTTAGCTGTTTATTGTGATGTAGCAAGTTGAGTCATTCAGGCAGCAGCTGAAAACACAAGAATATATTTCAGCTCATTTTGGAGGGCAGCCCTATTTCCCTTGCCATCAAGTCAGGCTCATAAGTCATCATTTGATCTTTTCTTACAGTCATTTAATGAATACATTTCTAGCAATGACTGTTGCTCTGGAATGTTAAATCAGCACAGTTAGTAAGTCTAATAAATTTAAATAGTGAAACAGTAAACAGAGAGAAGTCCTGAGCCAAAAAACATCGAGGGCAGACCTATAAAGCACTGTGCCGCACAACTGACTGGCATTTTTATTTTATCTTTGCAAAGTTTCCCGAACTTCAACGTGCCTAGGCTTTGGAAAAATTCAGTTATACCTTTCTCAAGCTTAAATTCCTAGATATCCACAATTAGTTGAACATGTTAGTGTGAATATGTTGTAATTTTACTACTAACCTAAAGGTTGTTGTTTGTAACACCTGGAAGAGCGATACGTTGAAACAAACATGATCGGCTTGTGAGCTACTGTTTCCATATTATTTAGAGCTAAAACCATTAGCAGGAGCTAACGAAAAATCAAAACAAACTGGAAGATAATGAATGAATGCTTAAAGAGACAATGAAGCATCTTTAAATCTTTGTAACACACCATTCAGTGGCTGGACTTTATGGGCACATTTGCATGATCCTGATACTTACTATAAACAGCTTTAGTTAGAAACTGGAGCTGTTTGTGGTTAATATTTCCAAGCAGCCGCCCAAACACCAGCTTTTTTAGTTGAGACTTTCCTCTTCATCCATTTGGTTCTCCTCATCTTCACTTCCCCTTAACATTTCTGCATTGTTTTGCATTTCAATGCTCTCCAGTTAGAATTGAAAGGGCTGAGCGTTACGTGTTGCACAAAAATTACTGTTATGACTGAACCGAGATGGAGCTCCATCACCTAGCATACACCACCTGCCCAGGATGTGACCTTTGTGTGAGAATATTTTATTAAAATGTATTACAGCTAAACAGCCTACAGTATTTTTACTGTATTGTCGTTCACATCTGAAATAAATGTAAAGTCTATTGTTAATACTTCTTGTGGATCTCTAAGGACACAAAATGATTTTTGTTCTGTTGCTGTTGCCGCAATCATTATGAAGTCCTTCGAGAAGATAATAAAGGCTGAGATCTGAAGGGCAACTCGGAGTAATTTAGATACTTTGCAGTTTGCTTATAGCACCGGTAGGAGCATTGATGATGCTGTTAACACCCTACTTCATCTTGTTTTGGGTTGTTTGGATGGGGAAACCATTTTCTTTGCCTGTTTATAAATTTTCAGTAGCCTTTAACTTTATACAACTCCACATTTTAGCTGCTTGTATCACAGTCACAACATTAACCAGGATTTAGCTTGCTGGCTAGTTTTTCTTTTTTGTTCTACAAACAAATCCGAAAGGATGAGGGTTAATGTGTTTTATCTGATGTACTTTTATCATTCACCACTTCCCCTCTGGGCTTTGACCTTTTATTTATTTTATTAAATTAATGAATGCAAAATAACTGCATATCACTCTGTACACACTGTCCTCACCATGACACATTCTGGTGGCAGCAC
This sequence comes from Brachyrhaphis roseni, assembly GCA_903066815.1. Taxonomy (NCBI): domain Eukaryota; kingdom Metazoa; phylum Chordata; class Actinopteri; order Cyprinodontiformes; family Poeciliidae; genus Brachyrhaphis; species Brachyrhaphis roseni. The sequence goes on from CAEFZY010066433.1 coordinate 26,282, forward strand.
CATGTTGTGAAATCCATCTTTTGTACTTCTGGTGTAGAAATACAAAAGTACATACCGCACTTTTCACTTTTTTTCTGAATAATTTTGAAAACTTATATTAATGCAGGACTTTCTATTTGTTGTTGTATTTGTAAAACTCTCATAAACCACCTTAAATTTTGTTATTATAATATGATAAAACATGAAAAAAGCAGAATTGGATCCTTATAAGTAAAGCAACAAGGGGGGGAAAACTGATAAATGTTTGGACTGTATTTAGGAAAGAAGTTGACTTTTATCATTTCATTTTGTCCTCTTGATTATGTCTTTCATGTAAATTTTAATCACTGTTTACCTTTTTTAAGCCCAGCTGTGTTTGTCTTGATAAAAATGGTGTTATTATTATATTGTAATGACTTATCTAGCCTCTTGTGCATGAGCAAACCTGATAATTGTGATTAGCTTCAGAGTTTCCATTGTGTAATGTTGCATCACTCTGACTGCAGAGTTATTATGGCTGTGTAAACAACTGCGCTGTCTCTGCTCATTACATTGCTTTGCACACCCAGAGGGAGAATGTACAGCGACTATGGAGCACTTTTTAGGTTTGTAATCTATTGGTTTTAGCACAGCATGAATTAGACAATAGATCAATCAGCTGGGTGTCAGAAGACAAAAACAAGAGCAGCAACAAATTGATCAAATTGATGTCAAAGGTTGTGTCTGTCAAAGTTTAGAAATATGACAAATTTGGTGATCTTCTTTTTATTTTTTATTTGGTTCTCAATTGGTGTTAGTTACTACGATCCATATCACATAAATAAAAACATGACATTTGATGTTACATTGAGGCATTAATAAAGTAAATATTTTAGAAAACAACAGATCTCTACTACAATCCTGTTAAAATTCCATAAAAATAAGACTTTGATAAATTATTTAACTGAAAAACAAACAAATCTGTTTGAAGGAAAACAAAGTAAAAATAAAAAAAAGTTGCAATATCCTGGTTGCATGTGTGTAAACACCATTAAACTAATATACTTGAGCTGCTAAGGGATTTTAATTTCAGCATTCTGTCTTCTTTCTGTCAGCATCCAAAATCTTCAAATGAGAAACTTTGCTCGCTCCACTTTGGAAAATTTGATTTTCTGTCAGATTTAATTGCGAACTGTGTGTGGGCCATTCCTCTCATGAAGCCATTATTTTGATGGGTATTTGCTTGGACTCACTGTGATGCAGAAAAATAAAACCAAACACACACCTGAAAGTTTTAGGCCAAAACTAAATAGTATTGAAGCTTATCATATATTCATCCACCTAAGTTTAATATGAAGAAAATAACCCTAAAACATGATAGCATATTTTAGTACAGGCAATATATATATATA
>CAEFZY010066436.1:0-56803 GCA_903066815.1 Brachyrhaphis roseni
AAGTTACATTAAACTTGCGTCTTCCTCGACACATATATTCCCCCTGTCTCACTCTTACCTTTTCTGCTCGAGCGCCCTTGGCGGCCGTTAGAAAAAAATTCATAAATAAGCTGCATCGTTGTATAAGCCGCAGGGTTGACAGCGTGTGACAAAAGTCGCGGCTTATAGTCTGGAAATTACGGTACTTTTTTTTTTTTTTTTTTTACAATTCTTCTCGAGATAACTACAAAAATTGTCAAATGGCTATAAACTTCTGAATGTAAATTGCAACTTCGTCTACAGAGGAAGCTGTCAGCAGAAAGGTGTCGCTCTACGTGACGCTTCGTGAAAACAAAATGAAGGACTCAGGGAGGGAGTGATTCCATCTAAACATTTTTTTTTTAATTCACCAATTAGTGCATACAAAACAAACATTAGAAAACAGGGGTATGACCTACAAGAGAAGAGGACGAACAACATCAAAAAAATCTAAAATAGAAATATATGATAAAAAATCAGTCAAAAAAGGAGGTACACATTAAATTTGCTACATTTAAGAAAAAACACAATGCATAGCCAAGTGCTATTGCAACAAAAATGGAAATGTTTAACATATGTTAAAAAATTCCAATAAAAGATACTTTTTTTTCTCCTTTTAATCTTGACAGTTATTTTCCGACTTGCATTATTATTTTCCTTTTCTCCAATATTCCTTATTTGATAAATTTTCGATCACACATATTTTGGGTAGAAGTGGGAAAGAGCAGGAGAGAAAACAATAGCAAGAAAAAAAACATACCAGAACAAAGAATAAATAAGTAAATCATTTAAGGATAACTAAAGAATATGGATTCAGGTTTTAAACTTTATCAGTGTGGAAAATACACTTTACTGTGTTTATACAATTCTCCCTCCCTAAAAAAACTGGAGCAGATCATGCTGATCCTTTGCACAACCATCGATTGAAGCAGAAATCATAATGAATCGAATTGTGACCCCAAAAACTCATATTGTGATTTTCCACCTGTATTCTCCGCCTCTGTGTTTGTTACTAATTGTGCTTTGTTAAAGGCTTCCCTGATCGTCAGAGACATCGCGGACCTGCAGGAGAACAGGGGAGAGTTTGGCACTGTGCTCTACTCTGAATCTTTTCTGGAGTCCAGCATCAACATTCAGCAGAGAGGTACAATATTAGATTAGATTACACTAGATTAGATTGTGTCTTATTAGAATAGATTACTGATTGAATCCACAAAGTAAATTAGATTTATAAAATAAGCAATATGAATGCAGAGGCCCAGAGTTAGCAGAAAAAGACAAAAGTCTCGGTGGAACAGCAGAGACTAGTCTAAAAATAGCTCTGTTTCCTGCATCAAGCATTGGGTTTGTCATTCATCTTTTGCTTTCTTCTCTCTTGCTTTGCTGATTATGCTTCTGTAGATGGCACTGTGTCCTCAGACAGCTGCTACGCCATTCTGACTGCAAATGTTCCCCGCTACGCCTGCTGGCTGGTGTGTTTGTGTGTTTTTGATGAAAATACATCCTTTTATAATCGTAAAAAAAAAAATGGCAGCGACTTGTTTTTCACTTGTGTGTTAATATATTTAAAAAATGACTTTTTATTGTTTTATTGTGTTGGTTGTTTTAGATGGAATCTGACGTCAAGCTGTCAGAACAAGCCCTGCATCTCGCTATGGTAACTAGACTGCTTTCTTAGAATACTTCTGTTTTTTCCCCCCAGCCTGTCTTTACTATGTGAACCAATGTACAGCAGATAAAAAACAAACAAACAAAAAACACTTTGTTCTGTTTCACAAACAGAAAGAGGGTGGCAGTTATCTGGGAGCTTCTTTGACTGAAGCAGATGCTGCTTATGTGTTCTGTTGTGGTCATCTCTGCTCACCTGAGGAAGGTAAATCTCTTATGGAAGAATTTCTTTCTTTTTGTCTTATATTTCTGTCCAGTTATTTTTAAACAGTTAAGCTAAATGTCTGTTATATTTGTAACTGCAGGTAAAATCAGGTTTTTCTCTGAGGGACTCCTGTTCATCCACTCTCAATTTGGGTGCATCACTCTCTCAAAGGATCACATTCGTAAAATCATCTTTTATCTCCCGGTAAGCATTTTTATTATTGACCTCTCTGTTACATTTCAAATTGTCATCTGATTACTTATCCCTTGAATGGTTTGAAAATTTTTATCTTTGTTGATAAACTAGGGATGTTCCGCTTAATTTTTTCACTTCCGATACTGATGCAGTTTAGTATCGGCCGATACCAATCCGATACATAAAAATGATGACAAATTGAGTTAAAAAGTTCCTTTTTTTAAAAACACATACATAATTGTATGGAATTACAAATTAATTTGATAACTCTGCACCTGTACAACACACTTAAATACACCAATAGCTTCACAAGATTGGTCGAACATGTAAAAACAACAGTAATTTGTTCAGTCAGTGTAATTAGAAGTAAAACAGCCAATGGAAAATAAATAGTAAAGAAACTGAAACTGACAAAAACAATAGGTTGACTATCTCGGTAAACTGCAACAAACCTTTCAAATGGTTAAAAAAGTGCAATTGTGAATTCTAAGTATAATGTAAATTAGATATCGGGACTGATCGGTGCAACTAGTTATTACTCTATTTTCCAGAGAAAGATTTCAACAATTGGAATGACAAACAGAATAATGCAAAAGAAAACAAAGAAATGATAATGCGCCAACTACAACATAGTATAACATAGTATTTAATAATAATAATGTGTATTTATTTAAAGAAAGTGGATTATCAAGGTGGTTTTATCAATCTTGGACACAAAAAATAAAGTTTCACAAAGTCTACCCAACTTTGCCACTATAAACAAAATTGTTTGGTCTTGTAACTGAGAATTTTTTTTTTATGTTATGCATGTTAGATCCATCCAGTCATCCGGGGTTGGTTTTGTCCAACCCTTCGAATGTTTACAATTTGTATATTATTTAGTTTTTTGTGGCAGCCTAAGACAAATAGTGCCAAACTGTAAAGTGGAAGAAAATAAAATACACAAATTTAATCATATTTACTTGCAAAGGAAAGAAAAAATGGCAATTTGTTTTTCTTTCCTGTCACAAAAAAATTCTCCAAAAAACACAGAATTTTGTAGCTGAGATCTGGCAAAAGTAATAAATTTCAAAGGGTAAGTAGACTTTTTTGTCTTTGTAAAGCACTGTATGTTTATATAATTTTTTTAAAATTTCGCTGTTTATTATTGACTTAAAGCTTATTGATTTCAATGATGGAGGTTCAAAAAAGTTGCTGTGAAAAAAGCAGTAGCAGACTTATAAGTTTCTTCTGTTTTTCCTCTTTTGTCGCACTTAAAGGTGTCATATCATGAAGTATACTTCATCACAAATTCGTATTCTCTTTTACATTAAATGTGTGTTGTCTTTTTCACCAGGACTCCTGCAGTGTGGGCTCTCTGTTTGTGGAGTACGAGAGCAGCCTGTTCCCACACCTTCCGTTCCCTCTGCACAGCTCTGATCAGTGTCTGCTCTTTGCTCTTCAGCCTAGATCTAAGAGCTACAAGGCCTTCTTTGCCAAGGTGAGACATCAAGTCGAGAACCTCTAAAGCCATTTGCCGGTCCTGGAGAAGTTGGGACGTGGTTCATTTTTAATGAACCACGTTTCAAAGTTTTACATTTGAATGTAAAACTTCAAATGTGCAACCTCTAAAGGAGACCGGAATTATCAAAGACAGGAATATCACTTCATAGCTGTTATCTGAGATAGAACTGAAATGATTAATCATGATTAATCAAATATTGAAATAATCGCCAACTCATTGAGTAATTGATTAATCGTTAACTGGAGTATACAAACTAAAAAAAAAAGGCCAATTGCTGAATGAACAGCACAGTCAGAGCTGACATGAAGCCAAAATTGGACAAAAAAATATACATTTTGCAATTAAGATATGTTTTACATATTAACAAATTAAGCACCTTTTGCTATCCAATAATTATTTTATAATCCAAATTTAACCTCCAGATTAGCTCTATGGTATATTAAGTCATGCAGAAAGGACTGAGCGTTTTAAATGTCGGGAGCTTTTTCTTTTTTTTTTAACTCCATATGTATCTTTTGCTACAAATGAACAAATGTTCACTAAAGGAATGCTGTATTATTCCATTTTGGGAAATAAAATGTTTATTTTCTTATTTAAAAAATAAATTGTGCTGTCTTCTACTGCATGTATAATACTCAACTAAAAAGGCTTAGTTGAAAAATCTGCAGTGTGCCACTTTTTTTCAACTCATTAATCATCAAAATAATTGATAAATGAATCGATAACTAAGATAATCGGTCTTTGGAGCTATAATCTGAGATTTGTCAGCATATACTCTGCAGTTATGTTCGTTTGGATACTTTTCAATAACAGAGAAAGCGAATCACTCGATACCCAAACTTTTAGATATACTTTTGTTACTGACTGGGTTTACTTAAAAAAATAGTTTCATTTCAATAACCACATTGCTATAGCAACACACATTAACCAAGAATAAAAACTGAACTTTGTACATCGCAGTGTGATAAAGTCAATTTTGGTGCTCCACAATAATAGAAAAAATTGGAATTGATTCTGATTAGTCTGATCACCATGATGTTAGTAATTTACAATGTAAATCCACATTTGTAGCTTATAGCTTAGTCCACTAACAGGAAAATGTTTGGAACTTTTTCCTCGTATGCTTATTCAAAACATAGACACAGATCGATTTCAATAAACCTTTTGCCCTCTTGTAGGTTTTGCCAGTGTGGAAAGATCCAGAAGCTGGATTCGGCTTGCAGCTGTTGGACCAAGAACAGCTGTCCTTGAACCAAAGAAACATGTATGAAGGTTTTTGTTTTCCAGTTGCAACCAATATAAAAAAGTAATTGTTTAAAAATAGCTTTAAAATAAAAATGTATGTCTATATTGCAATGTACCATTAAAATTTTTGTTTTTTTCCAGGCACACCAGAGTCCAGAAGCTACATGACAGCCAGGAGCCGCCTGTTGCTAAGCGCAGAGACAACCTCAAGACTTCACACTCCAAGCTGCCAGAGCAGGAAATGTTAGTACTCACAGATTGCCAAACTGCATTAGAGCGGCTCTGACATGGACGCTGCAAGTAATAAAACCTGATGCTAGGATCGCTCAGCTATGAATAAGTTTTCTTTAAATAGCGTTAAAGCCTAGTTTATTTCTTTTGACAGTGCTGACCGTGTGCATTTAGAAGGTGATTATTTACTCCAGGGCCTGTATAAAATCTGTAGCTTAATCAAGAAGGCGAGCATATTGAAATGATTTTTCAGCAGGTTTTGCTTATTTTGGGTTTTTCTTGAACTATTTCACATTTTATCACATTACAGCCACAATGTTCAGTGTAATTGGTTGAATTTTTATGTAAGAGGCCTGAAGAAGTGAAGAAGGAAAAGTCTTCATGGTTTTCAAGTTTTTTATAACAGTAAAAGTCTTAAAAGTCTGACCGGAGTGTATTAACGTACTGAACGCTGGTAGACACATACACATCTTGCAAGTAAAATTTTTTCAAATTTGTTTTGCTGAATAGTTCAAATTCAGATTAAATTAAAGGGTCACTATTATGTGAAATAAACTTCTTTTAGCTTTACATCATGTCATAATCTTACCCTCTCATCAAAAACATAGTTGGGAGTGTTGCCTTTGTTGGGAGTGTGCAAAATGACTGGTGGGACCTAGCTCCACCTTCAAGGACATGGCTCCTCCGTCAGACTAGCCAACAGCAATTAGCAAACACCTAGTGGAACTGCACATCTGCTGAGGTCATTATGCAAGCTACTTCTCAGTGAAACGCTGATAACAACGTTAGGAAGCCATGTTGAGATGACTGAAGGAGTTTCAGAAGGAGACAGAGGCCCAATTTTAAGACGTTCAATTACAAAATCTAATTTCTTTTAAGTCATATTTGATATATCTAACATTTTTACAACAACTGGATGCAACAGAGTTACTTGATTGTGCCATAAAATGATACTATGTAGCTGGAAAACTCCTTTAATTTTCACACATTCTCAGGTTAAATTCTAACACCTGAATATCTTTTGTTCTTAAACGGGCTTATAGCTACAAGTTTATGCAGCTTTTCTTCGAGCACCTTCTCCATTCATACGATTTAAAAACTACCTTTGTATCATTTTACCTTTCACGTCACATTTATGCTCTACTTTCTGCTAGTATGTCAAATAAAATTCCCCCACCAAAAACAATCTGAATTACTTTTCAAGCGAATCTCTCTCCCTCCCAAAATGTCCACCTGGGTCCTCCATGTTTGGCAGTGAGAAGTTAATCACCCTCCTTTGCAAAATTGAGCTTTAAATGATCTTCCCAGTTGGCTGTAATGAAAAAGCTTTATCACACCCATGTCCGCGTTCATATCTAAAAGCTGGATCAGATCTATATCTTGCTGCAGAACTAGCTTGAGCAAAATTGATCAAAAAATAAAAGCGTTGGCGTTAAAACTGCACGAAAGCGGCACTGTCCCTCGGCTTATCCGCTTGCTCTGATGCGGACTGTGAGTGTGTTTGACCTCTACCAGGTTTCTTCAGCACTTTGCTTTGAGCAGCATCGGTCAGGAGCCCATTCTGTACGACCACCTGGAGGCGCTGTTCCCCTCTGCAGAGCTCACAAACCAAGCCCATGAGAAGGGAGACAAGGTGAAAGAATTTCTTTTTTTTTTTTTTATATTGATGAGAAAACCTTTTTTTTTTTTTTTAAATTTCCTCCCTTACTTTCTGTTTGTAATGATTATAAAGCTAAACCAATTAAAATATCTTTTAAAATATACTTTCAGGTTATCATTAACATCATCACTGGACTGCCAGGAAGCCATAAGAACATCCTTTCATACTTCTTAGTGGACCAAACCAAAGAAGATGGAAAGTAAGCAGTTTTTATTTTATTTAACTTCTTTCTTCAGAAATAAATGGCCACAACAGATCTGACACTTCCAACCAAAACAAACGTCTCTGCTCATTACACACACAGGTGGGTGGTGTATGAACCTGACAGCTTCTCAACCTCACACCTCCAGCAGTATTTGTCGAGCTTCCTGGAGAGCCGAAGAGGACGAGGCAAGCCTCGCCTGTTGCTGCTCACACCCGGGTAGGAAGGAAAAAAATAATAAAAATCATCTGAGCGGGAGTAAACATCAAGCAAAAAACCGACTCCTGTCATTTCATTTTCTGTTACAGAATGGGGTGTAGTATTTCATTGTTGAGAGATTTTTGAATTAATTGAATCGATTGATTTCATTTTCTCTCATTCAGATACACAGACGTTCTGGATGTGGTCCAGGCTGTGTTGTTCCACCCCGATGCGGCCGTCCGGGCTTGTTTTGCTGTCGGTGCCATCACAGCCTGTGTGAACCCGCTGGCGTCTTGTATGGAACATTGGTGAGGTTTTGGGAACTCGGCTTTGCTGCCAGTGGCGGCCGCACTTCCTTTAATACGATCATGGCCGAACTCGATTTTCATTTAGCCCTTTTATTTTATTGTTTTTGCAAATTTGTTATTACGAAAGTACCTCAAAATATTATCATAAAACTCAGAGTGCACCGATTTATCAGCCCTGATTTCCTCGGTTTTGTGAGATCTATAATTGGCCAACGAAGCCGATCTTATTCCCCGATCTTATCAACCTCAGCAAAGGTCTAAAAATCATCCACTGTCCTCTTCTGCTCTGCCATGAGAGAGATTTGACTGATAGACTTTGACTTTCTTGCTATGTTCAGCATCATTTCAGACAAAAAAAAAATCCGAATCGGTTGATTCAGGCTTTTTAAGGATCAGTAATTGGCAATCGGCCAGAGAACTTCAATCGGTGTACCTCTAAATATAACGTTAAGTCCATAGCAGTCCACTGCTGTTTTCCCCCCCTCCTAAAGAAAAACATTCCCAGGACACAATGCCGAATGTTTTTCTTTCAGTAACAGTTTTGTTTTTTTTCAACACTTGTCCAATTCAAAGAACTAGTTTTACTTCAGTTAAAGGTAAAGAGTTCTGAATACAAATGCACAGCACACCTTCCAATTTTTATTTGTAAAAAAATCTGTTGGAATTTTTTTTTACAAATAATTCCAACAGAATTTATTCCAGCAACGTAAAATACGTGCTATTTTTCGTCAGCCTGTCACGTTGAATCTCGAATGTATTGACCATTGAGGCCGTAACGTCACAGATTCAGAAACATTTCAAAGTGTGTGCATAGTTTGGAAAGTCGCTGTTATCTGTTTTCTCGTTGAGCTGAAGTGAACGTGCATTATTTGTGCTTTCAAGTAACACGTGGTGAGACGAGAAGATTAAAATAAAAAATAGGAGTGTATGCTGATGAATTTGTGAGATCACAGGATGTTTCCAGAACAGGGTTACATGACACTTTCAGCTATTAAAGCTAAAGGCTGAGCTTTTTTTTCTTTTTGTCAGAGAGGATCATCCCTGCATTTAATCTCACTCTGTTATTGTCACTGGCTTTAGATGCAGCTTATAGTGCTTCTTGTTGCTGTACTCAATATGACATTGCATTCTGATTATTAGGGTGCTTTTGACTGCAAGGCCAAGATGAGCTGGCCACTATTCTTAACATAAAGACTACCGTAGATTTTTTTTTTTTTTTTTGATGTCTTGTTCTGAAAGCTTAAGAAACACTATGGTGGGTCTGGTTCCCTGTCAGATTTTCTTTACAAAAATAGGAAAATTAGATTTTTTTTTTTTTTTTTATTGTCCCACAGTTGGAAAATTCTGGCACAAAGTAACAGACGTTGAAACCAGGTAGGTTCACACAAAAATAAGAGTATAAAATGACTAAAAATTGAATAACTTCCAACATAAATACTGTGCGGTTTTTACAAAATAGCGTAAACTGGGGCAGTTAATTTAAAAAAATTACAAAATGTCCAGGTGTATTGGAGCAGAAATAAACAGACTGTTTACAATAAGTGCTGAAAACCCTGTGCGGATAGCGGCAGAAATGCTATTTAAATTATCTATCAGTTATTCTCACAATTAATCGTCTAATTAGATAAAAAACAATCGCCACATTGTACAGATTTTATCTAACCACATAAGCAGTATTAAAAATACACAAAAATGCAAATAAACAAACATTTTAATTTGTTTTTTAAATAAGAAAATAAATATTTTATTGTCTAAAATGTGTCGCACATCTCCAGCTAAGTCAGTTCTATTGACTATTTTTTCAATTAAACAATTAGTAATTGGATAGCAAAAGGTGATTAATATAAGTTTCTTTTCTTTTCAGAGTTTGAACCAGCTAAAGCTAAAATTAGGTTTCTAATTGAGTTTTGAACATTTTTACACACAAAGACGAGTTTTTCCATCTTAAATTCAAAATGTCTGTTTTTGTTCAGTTCTGTCCTGTGTTGCTCTGACTGTGTTGTCTTTTCAGAAAATGGCATGTTTTAGAGTCTGTATGCTCCAGTTAACAAATATTCATTACTAAATCAGTTGACTAATAATTCAATAATCGTTTCAGCGCTATTCAAAATTATGCTGCAAATACCAGCAAGGCTGTAAACACTTTTTGAGTTTGTTGGAAGCAGTAAGGGCTCTAGAGTCTAACAGCTGCTGAGAGGAGAGGAAGGATCTTCCATATCACTCGTTTGTGCACTTAGGATGCACCAGTCTGCCATTGAAAAAGGCAAAAATGAGTGGAGCCTGAAAAAAATGACAAAATTAGAAACAGAGAAAGATCAAAAAAAAATTTAACAGAAGCTCATCACACTTTCCGTCACTGTAGAAGGCCGTAAACCACAACTGTTGCGCTAATTGTGAGGCTATCCCAGCTTAGGCCTGACCTAGAATCAGCATAGATCTATAATCCCCTTCTAGATCCACGTTTGTAACCACGGCACTCATCTGAATGAAGCTCCCCAGTCAGACCTGATCTCTTCTTTTTGCTGGGTGTAAGCAGCTCATCACGCGCAGACAGGAAAAGATAAATGTCTTTCTAATTACCGCGGCTACGAGCTTTTAGCCATGTTAGCCGGGACACTTGGCTCAGAACTAGAAACAGAGACTAACCTTAGAACAAAATATGTGATTATGATTGTCCATCAAAGTATCGATGTCATGCCTTGGGAAAAAAAAAAGATCCTCGTGATGGATTTATTTTTCAAGGCGGTAACGTGGAATTACTTTGCTGCACCGCCGTGGCCTGCATGCGTCCGTCTTAGAGATGCATTAGTATGTCTGGCAGTCAGCCCAGCCTTATTCTCAAGCGTCTTGTAAATTTAACTTGAGTTCTTTTGTCTCTTGTCTTTCACTTCAGGTTTGCTTTTCCCAAGCTGTTGGAACAGTGCAGTCAAGGTTAGTCCCGCTGTGTTCACGGCGGTAAAAATACTCCATCAAACACCTTCTTTAAATTTGCTACAATGTTTGTTTGTTTTTTCCCCCTCACCAGTCAGTAAAAGGAATGCAAACATCACTTAAGATTCAGATTTTAAAAATAGAACAAAGCAGTAAAATCAAACCTAGTGTAAAAATAAGGTGTTTTTGTATTTTATGGGAATGAAATCCGTATTCTTCTTGAGTTCCGCAGTTTTTTTGTTTTACTTTCCACTGTGCTGTGTTTGTATTGCCAGGTATTGTGAGTACAGTGGTGTTCACGGGGCTGACAGCAGAGCAGAAGCACCCTCTCATGCAGCATGTTCAGCAGTTGGTACGCTCCGCTAACCCCACCGCTGCCTTCATACCGGCGGAGAGAGGAGCTGTCACCAGGTAGGCGCCCACAGAATCGTGATCAATGCTGCAAACAGTCGTTTGACTTCTTTTATCTTCGCCTAAAATATTCTATCCAGCTTTGTGACGTCTATTTTTAAATCCGCCGGGGTCAGAGCGCTGCTCATTTGGCACCGGAATACGCTTTTTAATCAGTTTCTAGCTTAGTTTAGATGCATGGAGCCTTGCGGAAGCTTTTCTTGTTTCACGTTTTGTCGCATTACCATTACAAGCTGGAATATGTTTTATCAGGATTTTCTGTGATAGACCAGGGGTTTGCATCCTTTGTGGATCCTAATAATTTTAAAGAAATTGGCAATTTTTTAAAAGATTTCTATTGCCAGATTTTGCTGGCAATAGAAATTATCACAATGAATATTAATATTGATGTTTTGACACCATTTTCAGGTAATATAACGATAGTGGCACAATAATGCAAGAACACACTCTTAAAGATCAATCCACTTCTAATAAGTTTCTAACAAACATTTAACACAGGAATTGGAAGACACTTTAAATATCCAAAATAAATAAACAACCAAAACAACAAATAAAATTAATTATGAAGCACTTCGAAAAATAGTCTGTCAAAAAACGGTCGAGTTGAAACTTTAGTCATGCGCTCTTTGTTTTTCTCGTTTTTCTACGAAACAGTCATGCAAATGAAAATTATCCACCTCGTTTTAATTTATTGCATGATTATTTGCTTTGTTGCTTCTTGCGACAGGCTTACTGCTAGCTTTAGCAGTTTTTTAAAAGACTTCTGTGCAATTCATCCACAGCATTTCCATGAAGAATCACACTAAAAATGGAAGCATGTTTTCTTTTTGATGAGTTTTTTTTTTCTTTTACTTGCAAACTATGTTCCTTTATTTTTTGAAATGTTGAAACCTAAAAGCAAAAAATATAAGTTTTTATTAAAAATGAAAAAACACATTAACTGTAGTACATGTAGAAAAAAATAAGCAAATTTGTTTCACATAACTTTTGTGACTATGTTGCGATAGACACATGATCAATATCAATAGATAATTTGTCTGATAGAATATTCAATATTGTCACTTTTCTAAAGGAGTGGCTTAAGTAATTTTGTGCCAAAACTGACCTTTTTCCTAAATCACATTTTGATAAAAAGGTTGGGGTTTTTTTGCCAAAATCAAATCCTAAATTTTATTTTAGGAAGGTGACTATATATAGAAAATTCACTGAACTCTGATCCAAAATCGCACAGCATTCTGGGGAATGTAGGTAGAGGAAAGACTTTAGCTGCTCAACTTCTCAAGGCTAGCTAAGCAAAATTGGTGGCATCAACGACCTCACTCACTCTTTGGTTGCCTAGCAACAACCTGTTGAGTAACTTTTACAGCATCAGTGTCTGGTTTTGCCACTTTGCCTCATGACTGCTTAAAAATAAATAATGGTGTGAAGTGAAAACTTTGGATAAAAGAGGAACCACCAGTTTGGGAGTATTTCACATGTTTAACACAAAGAAAAATCAGCAACTACCGATATCGCCTGATATGAAATGCTTATATTGTGAAAATTTTTCAGTCTTATTGTGTAGCCCTACACCTGTGTATACCAGCATACAATTAACAGTCATTTAGAAAGAAATACACGTCACCCTATTCAAAATTTTTTCCTTTTTTTTGCCAAAAAATTTCGAGATGCGTTTATCATTTTCTCTCCAATCATGCACAATTTTGTGTTTATCTGTCACATAAAATCCTTGTTAAACACATTGCAGTTTGTAGCATGACAGTCTTAAAAGTCCAAGCGGCACAAATATCTCTGCGAGTCCTGTTTGTTTATTTATTTTTTTATGCATTGCTGCCACGATTTGTGCCGTAATTGTGTGAAGGAAGTGTGAAGCGGCTGATCTGTATCGTTTCCTCCTCAATCAGGGACGAAGATGTGAGCCTGATACTGTCTGAGAGCAGCTTCGGTGAGCCACAGATGCTGAGAGCGCGCTACGTCCTCTACCCTGGATGGTAAGACCGCTCGCGTCGCCACGCTGTCGGTTTAATTGGCGCGCGGCGGCGGGGGCCGTCGTCCGCTGATTGCTGAAAAAGGCCCTTAGGGCGTCTCATGTTCTCTCACCAGCAGCCTGCCGGCCGCACGGCAACAGGCAGTTGGCTGTGTGGTTGCCATGTACACACAGAGGGCGGAAGGGGGGGGGGCGTCTCTTTCTTTGGACTAGGGCCAGTCAGCCTTCATGCCTCAGTGGTCAGCCTAATATGAACCTCTGCTAAATCCTCCCGTCAGATCACACACACACTATCTGGCCGGAGCCTTTTAATGTGCTTATCTGCAGGCAGTAATTTGTGTAATTTGGTCGTGTTCGTGCACGCGAGGGATGAGTCACGCCGCTCCAGAGCTCGTAAAAGTCACACGGGAAACTTTTCTTTTTTTTTTTTTCCCGTGGCCAACACACGAGAAATGGAGGACGGAGCTGCTGCAGCTTAACCCGCAGACTACCACGCCGCTCCGGCCTTTGATTTCTCACCGTTTGTGTAATGTGCACATGCTGTCGTGCGTTCCAGGTGCAACGGTCGCTTCTTCTCTGGCTCGGGAACCGTGAGCGTCACCCAGCAGCGTGTGACTTTCAGCCGACCCCTAGAGAGGCCTCTGTTTGTCATCCGCTGTAAAGGTGAGATGGGGAGGGGGGGGAAAAGCCCTCTCTCTCTCCCCCTTAATCCCCTCCCTCCTTTATACATTCTTACATGTGACAGAAGTTCCAGATATGAGCTGGCAGGGCTTTGTTATTACATAAGCTGCCTTTTCCTCCATGTATGGAAGCACCTGAGATGGCAGTGCAATCTGAGGCTTTGTTGTAAAAAAATTTTTTATTGCTACAGGATGCTTGCCAGTTTTTTAGGAAATTGTTCATTTATATTTTTAGGTGTCATTTCTGATGAAATGCTTGTCTTGTTTGTTCTGCAGCAATCAAGTCGTCATTAAAGTCGAGTCCATTCAGAGGAAATGTTTACAGCATTTGGGGGAAAGTCAAATTTTCAGGTGGGAGTTTTACATTTTGTTATAAACAATTGGCATTATGAAATGCATTGCATATTTTGCTAACTTGGAACAGATTCTGGATCCTGAAAACCTTGCTTAATAGAGACATTGCTTCTTTTCTTGATATAATTTTCCTTTTCCACTTTTGGTAGCTATTGCCAGAGCTACCAAGACTGGTAGAGACTGCTTTGACTTCTGCTAGTGCTGTCAATCAGTTAAATATGAACTCAAGTCAACCCTAAAACCTGCAGACTCGGCTGGATCGATGGATGTGCGCTTCAATGCGGTCAGCGGGAGCCTGACCATCATCCCGGACAAGACCCCACTCCACAAAGAGACCAGCCCCTCCTGCTACCTGACCTTCGACGGGGTTGGTCTCATCCAGGACGAGCTGAAGGCCTGGTTGAGACTCTGTACCAAACAGGTCAGTTACGACTGCCTACATACAGCCTAAGTTTGGGGAAAAAAGTGAGTGAAAGTTGTTGTTTTTCTTTGATGTTTATAGAAGCAGGCCAAGAAAACAAAGAAGACTCCAAACACCCTGTCGACACAAGAAATCCAGAGCATACATGTGAGTGTATTGTATAGCTTTTTGCGGTTCCCAGCCTTTTGTCCTTGACCTCTTGAATCAAAACGCTCCACCCAGCTTCCTGCCCCCAGATAATCACCAGACTGTTTTTTACACTCCTGTTTTAAAACAATGACATTATTGCTTTCATGAAAATAGGGAGAGACCAGAGGAGAAACAAAAGCCCAGATGTGATGTTTGTGACAGAAAATTACAGGTCACTGTGCTGCTTAAAGCGCTCTAACGGTCAGTTTTTGGTCTGGTTAGTATGGGTATTACAGTTCAACTGTCCTGGTGTTGCGATTCTCTGACAGCTAGATGCTTTATTGTATTGTGCTCTTCTTGAAACTGAATTATTTTGGTGGAAAAACCCCCCCCGAGCAATACTTCTTTTTGATTCAGCTGATTCATACTGGTTCTTTTGTAGCTTCTTGTTAATTATTTAAAGCTTTTCTCTTTTACAATTCTATCACTCAATCCAATTATTTATATTATTCCTTCCTTTTATATTTCAGTTTAATAAAGCAAAATTAATGGGTTAGTTTCTTCATATTTGGTCACAATACCACTGCGAACTTCCTGTAGTTGCTGGCATATGGTCGGGCCGAACTGCTGAAATCAGTTCTCATTGACACAGTTGCCTGATGGAAATCGTCATGGCAAACATACAAAAAAAAAATCCAGAAATAAAAAACTAGATACAAAAACATAATTTTCCAAACATGTAACCCTCAAATATTTTGTTTTTCTTAAAATTTTTATTTGAAAACCCATATCGGAACACACGCTCATAAGTCCATGCTTGTATTCTTCATTATTCCGTAATCTACTTCCGGCAAAATCAGCTTATTTTGTAAATTTAAAAACATGTCACCAATCATATTTGAATTCAAACAGCTCAAAGAATCTTTGCACCTCATCAGGCAGGAAATTTAATTTTTCTCTAAACGTGTATTGGAGTAAATTATAAAATTTCATGACAGCTGAAATCAGTAATCAGCCGTATTAATAACACATATGGGTTTTTTAAAGTTGTTTCAAATTATATTGTGTTTTTGTTTTATAGTTTGTTTTATTTCAGGTGTGTAACAATGGTGTCTGTTTTTAAATTAAAAGAAATAATTTTATGGTGTCTCGTCAGGTGGCCCGACACTTGGATCCACTGCCACCAGGTTATTTCTATAATGGCTATCAATACGTCGACATCTTCGGAGAAAAAAGGAGCTTCCATCCCAGTATCCTTTGTAATGGGCGCCTTCACTCGGCAGCTTATTCTCTGTTGATCTGAATACGTCACTCAGGCTTAGTAACCACAAGCAGACACTCTTAATAAAAACACAGCGTCAGCCTGACCTAGTGTTATTACAGTCTGGTAAATGTAAGTCAGTTGAGATGGCGCAAGAAGAGCTGAGAGCAACAACTCATAATTCACTGCGCAGATGGATATCCTGCTGTATTTATTGATTTATGTTTTTCCTTACATTTCTGTTTCTGCAGACATGGAAGAGTTCATTAAAGAATACGTCTCTGAGGCCAACGAAGAGATCGAGCAGTTCAACCGTCAGGTGGAGCTGCAAGAGGAGCCTGATTTGTTTGGTCCGTGATAGAGTCTGTGTTTGATGGCGTCGCCTGTTGGTGGGCGGGGTGGGGCAGATACACAGCACTAGTTAAATAGTTTTCAATGAGTGATCCCACCACGCGCGTCTTCAGAAGGTGCCGCTTTATCGGATTCATTCCATTTGTCTGTTGACATTGTCGCTTTTTTTCTGTTTTTTTTCGAGTGGCCTCCAGTTCGTCATGTGAGGCAGCGACCGCCTGCCTCGCACTAAGCTCTGAACGAAACAGCAAGTTGTTTTCATTCGCATCGAAAGACAGACGGATCCGAAACCAAAACACGACCTTAAACTCAACATGATTACGGCACAAAGCCTGCGAGCTATGGCACTTTCACAACCGAAGGGGGATTTTCAATCACACTCTCACAGCTTGAGCATTTCTGTTTCACAGTCGGCGAATTAATGCGTCTATTTCTGGGTTGGCTTGAATAGCCGTATGATCCTGGTAGGCTCCCTGGTGGGGTTTCTCAAGAATCGCTCCTCCTCTGTTGTCACCCAATCCGCCGTCCACCTGTTAGCTTGTTCGCGAGCCACGCTGGAGCAGAGGGAGCGTTTGGTCGCGGAGTGGTAAACATTAGAAAGCCCGACGGCTCAACGCCACTGTTTGTCATGTCTCCACAAGCCATCCCCGGCTTTATTAAAAAAGAAAAGAAAAGAAAAACATCCCTTGAGGAGATTCTAATTGTACAGTACTTTAAATTAATTAAGAGTCTAAAATGAGGTTTAGTCATTTTATACCAGCTGTAAGCTGTCAAAAACACATGGAGTCACACAGATGACATTTCCACTTCACATATTTATTCTGTAAACACTTCAACCAGGTTATTAAAGCGTTCTTTCAAGTAGGAGAGACAGATCAGTGGTGCTTTTTCAGAATTCCTCTTAAGGCTGCAGATTGTAACTTTTAAAAACAATATGTTTTTATTTTTTTACATATTTGTTAAGCCTGTCAATATGTCATGACAGTATAAAATAAGACAGAAAAACCTGAGCTCTTCTGTCTTCTTCCTGTGGTTCTTCTGCCATCTGTAGAAATAAACTGCTCTAGGTCAGAAGCAACCAATCGAAGCAAGGAGGAGGGGCTTAGCTCAGTCAACCATGCTTGTGTACTAATGGTGGAAAAACAACTAAACTTTACAGGAAAACACTTTCTAGTTTGCCAACTAATCTTAACATTCACGGCAGGCTGAGTTGTGGGAGTACTAGCTGTAGCATAGCAAAGAACAAGGAAGAAAGTGTGAGCAGCGCATTCACAAGGGTGATTGACAGCGGTAAGACCCTCCTCCTGCTTTAGACTGGTTGTTTTTGACCAAACAGTTTATTTCATCAGATGGCAGTAGGACCACAGGGTGAAGACAGAGGAGCTTAAATTTTTCTTCCCACACAGATTTTCTGTCTTATGTTATGCTGTCATGGTGACTGTTTTCACAAATATGTAAACAAATATATACTATTTCTAAAAAGAAAATACTGCAGAAATTGTCTTCACATTACATTGGTGTCGACATATTTGGGCAAAACCTTAATTTATGTTCATGAATGGTTAGTGTTAGATACACATTAGTGGAGCACATAGTTAAAGGCTTAGTCACAAAGATTTGGACTTGACGTCCTTTTTAAGTGAGTTGCTTTGCTGCTGTTTGCTCTGTGATTGAATACCACGTTGATGTTACATGCATGTTTTTCAAATTGAAGAATTTTCAAACCTGTGTTTTGCTGGTCCTGCACAGGCTTTGGAATTCTACAACTTTTGAGAAAATGGATATAATAAGCGCAGGTTTCACTCGTAAACATGTGCTGGTATTTGTGTGGCCGCATAGTAACATAGTGTAGACGTTCTTTGTTGTTCTGTTCAGCCTTCCTGTTATCTGTTGAGCCTCTTGCGCTCTCACAGACTGAACAAACAACCCAAATGTTAGCAAGCTGTAAGAAATACAGTCCTTTTAAACTAACATTTTTTACATTAATTTGACTTTAAGACTTCACAGTTAGTGAAATAGGTAACTTTAGCCCTTCTCCACTCGGTAAAAGCATCCACACTGAGCAGTACAAACAGTACACCTGTCACTAACTGGGAAAAGATTTTTGAGTCTAACAGATCAAGATCAACTACCGATTTCTCGGTGCATCTCTGCTTCCGATAGTATTGGAAGATGGCATACATTCAAAATGGGGTTAGCAATGTAATAACCAGACTGCACCTTTTAGTCAGGTGGCTAATAAAAGCAGCCTTTGGACGTCAAGTTAGATTAAATTACGTCTTTCACTGTGAAATGATCTCATTTGGTGAACCTTTCACACAAATGTGCATGTAAACCTGCTAAATGAGCAAAACGTAATTAATATCACAAGCTAAAAGTCAACGTGACACTGCTGGCCCCATGATTTCTCTCCTTAAAGTTCACTCTGGTCTGTAGAAACCATATCCATTCATACTAGTGGTGCTGCAGTCCTTTTGTCAAGTTATGTAGACTACAGAAAAGCAGCTAAACTTCACCATTATCTACCAAAAAGTCACATGGAGAGGAGCTCGCTTCATATTTCTTTTTTTAACTATCCTCTACTTGATAAAAGTTCAATTCCTCAGTGTGTTTTTATATGTCCTCCTCAGACGGCTCTTTAAGGACAAAGATGAAACAAATGAGCTGCTGAATTCTCCAGCTCCCACGGCTGGTTTTCTGTTCTTTGCTGCCACCACTGCTCACATGGCAAAATCGAGGGCTTTGTTGCAATTAAATACCACTGGGGAGAAAAAAAAAAAAGTATTACCTCAGCTCACAACGGATGGGACAAAATTCCAACAGATTACAGAGCTTTTTCAGAAATGGTACAGGATTATATAGAACCTTAATCCTTTGGTGACAAAAGGATAACTTGCGTTTAAGCTGGATCCCCGCTTGAACATTTCAACGATGCACTCCGCGAGGCTGTCTGTTTTGAGCAACAGTTGTCATAGTTGTGAGCTTATGTAATACTGCAGAGAGTTGCCTCGATTGACAGCAAGGTGGTTGGGAGGCAGATGCATGGGAAACCGTTGGCAGACCTTTGAACCCGGCTGTGGATCAAACGGTAGGGAGCCCAGTCAGTCCTTAAAGAGATGGGGGTTCTGCTACACGTTAGTGATATTTAAACTAAATTTCCACTAACGGATATATAGACTCGTTCATACATGAGTACTATCACAACTCTTGTGTGTAGATTTGCATGTCGAGATGTAATTTGAATATTACAATACATATATTCAGATTTTTTATTTTTTTTTAAATGCCTTTCACCAAACTGGTACAACGAAGCAAAGAAAAATTGCGTTTATTTTACATATCTGCGAAGAATTTGAATTTACCTCAAAGCAACAAAGAGTATTTTTGTAAGGCTGTGAATTGAACAAAAAGGTTTCCTCACGCACAAGCTTCAGCAAAAGTAAAGGCAGATGCAAATCTTTTGTAGAAAAGCGCGCACACGCACAAAAACAGAAAAAATAAATAAATAAAAAATCTGACGAGAATCTGATCAGTTGTGAGACGTCAGGTTTCTCTGATCCAGCGGTGCCTTGGCTACAGCTAAGAAAAGCAGAGATTAAAGCTGCTTTCAGAGCTTCATCCTTCTCCCCGTGACAGGGAAAGGAGGTGCTGTCAGGCAAGAATCTGTCCTTCAACAGTGTTGGTGAAAGGAATCCATGGAGTCGCTCTTTAAAGCGGTGTGTTTTATTTACAAAGCCGGAGGGCGAAAGTGGGCGAAGTCACACAGCGAGGCTGCTGGCAGGCTCAGGGTAAAATCAGGTGTTCTTTTCGAACTGGCGAAAATCTCCAACAAAAGAAAAGAAATAAATCAATAAAGACAATAAAAAATTGGGTGATCCCTGTTTATTGAGAATCGGGAGCCCAACTGAGCCCTCCACAGTCCTCCAACGGGTGACTGCTTCACAGCTCTTCGGCAAACCGAGCGCTCCTTTGTTTTTGTCTTGTGTGTTGTAGCTGAAGTTATAGGACAAAAACGAAGTTTGGTGTCAATTGGTTCTATAAGGTGGCAGGAATTGTGATATTCTTGTAACTACAGTTTGAGAAAATGTTTTTTAAATTTATGTTCTACTTTTAAAGGTTGACTTTAGAGGGATAGTTAAGATTTTTAAGTGAGATCTGAGAAGTTATCAATGTTAGCTTCCTTAGCTAAACGGATGTCAGAGATGGCAGGCTAATATCTAATCTGAAGGACCCCCGTTTTAGCTCATTTTGGCAACTCGAACTGACCTTACATGTGGAATATAACACTACCTAATATTAACCTAATACATTTTCACAAGAGACCATTATTTAATTTATCCAGGTTTCTCAGGTCGGCAACATTGATGTTATTAAACTAATGTCAGGCTAATGTAGCAATCTGCCCAATTATTTCCCATATATATATATATATATATATATAAATAACTAAAAATAAGTATCTGATTTAAAACCTTATATAGGCACTAAATTAAATGTCTGCTTCATTGTCTGTAAGGACTCTGAATCGCATTTGGTCCTCTCTGGCTTACAATGAAAAAAATACTTTAACTGATCAAACTTGAACTATATTATCCTAAATACGCAAGTATTTAAAACAATTAGTTTCATTAATGTTTTTTCTCTTTGTGACAAAACCTACGATTATTTTTGGCAGTAGAACTAACGGAAATTAAGTATGAAAACGTATATAAAATGTGTCAAATTTAGGTTGTGTTCTACACTGATTGCATGTCTTTTAAATTACACTTTTTAATGTGCCCACATTTTTTTTTTTTTTTCATTTCTTAATTTATCATTTCAAACAGGAATAGTTTTCTGGGGAGAGGAATTGGTAAAATCTCACCTCCATTAATGCCAGAAGCGCTTCTATAACTGAAAGAAACTTCATGAAACATCACTTCAGAAAATCTGAACTATCCCTTTAAAACTCTACAGCAGTTTGGCATGTGCCCACTTGTTAATGAAATTAATATTTTTATGGTATTTTATTTGCGCGCTTTGGGTAATGGCAGCTTGAAAATAGATTTTTACCTCCCGGAATATTTTAGTAGCCTAAAGGGAACATTGATGCTAATTGTTTAGACTGTTCTGTCCTGGTAAGGTTAAAAGAAAATCACAGGCTTCACGTCCTTACAGTCCTCCCAGGAAATGAAAGGACTCTGCTCAGGTGTAATGTGATTAACTTACCGAAGATTCCATATTTGTACGACCAAACTTAAGTGTTACTGAGGCGTACGGAGGTGAAATTGTGCTTGGAATATTTGATGTGTAGCCACACACAGACTGGTTGCAAAAAAAAAACACTGTTATAGATTTTAAGGAACAGTCATGATGGAAGTCAGCGGTTATTTGATGTCATGATGGCGGGATTATATCTATATTTAAAATAAAGGGCTAATTTCTTTTTCAACTTTTACAAGCTGCTAAGACTAAAGAAATAACAATTTCTTGTTCTCTATTGTGATGAGAAGCAAAGTAACTTTTAAAAGTGCCAAACTGACTTCCAGATTTTATTCGAAGGGTTCATGAGGAAAGTGAGCTAAAGCGACTTGCGTTTGCACAAAACTACTGTAACTTCAGTTTTTTCTCCTGTGACTGATGCTTTTTCTAAATGGACTGTTGTATTTATTGCACCACATAACTAATAAAGATATTTATATGCCAGAAGGTCTTCTCTTATCCCTCATCGCGGCATGTGGTAGGTAGACTGAATTTGAAAGCCTACAGGTTGTTCCCAGACAGCGGTGGCAGCAGCTCTCCCAGCCAGTTCAGCGCGGCCGTGGATTTGTCACCTGGTGAGAGAACACGAGTCCTTCCTGCCTTGAAAGCTTGTATCTGCGCCATCTGTGGCAGAGAGGGGTTGGGAAAGTTGGGTTAAACAGATCAGCAGTGTACGTAAGAGCTTTTATGTGTGTGTTTTCGTAACATGTTTTAGTTTTTTTTTTTAAGTGAAAGCAGCGGCCCAAATTCTGCTGAGAGAAATTGAGGATGGTGCCCTACATATCCTTCAATTTCCTAATGCTTCGTGAGCCCTGCATGTGTGCATGTGTGTGAGAAAGGGAAAGGAAGACGTGGCCCTTTGCATGTCCTTGCATTGTTGCCAGGCAGATCCAGTCCTCCACATGTCTGACCTCTGACATCAGCGTTTCCTCGCCCCTCTCCTGCCACCACCGTGCCACCAGTTACTCCCCAGCGACTAAGGGCAAGACTACACACCCTTTACACTTTTAGCCCACTTAAAACACTCGCCATATCTCCACCGTTCCCCTTTTTCTCCTGCCCACCCCTCTATTGTTGTATTTTTACCGAGTCGCTGAGCCGAGGCTATTTGTGGGCTATTATATGACAGCAACATGTAAACACTCATCACTTCCACTAGCGTCTGCCAAAGCCTGCTGAGTGAGCCCAGGTCATTACAACAATGGATCAGTGTGCTGGATTTATTCACTTTCACACAGATGGAGGCAATGTTTTTCTTTTTCTTTTTTTTTTTTTATCTACATGTGCTTTTTTTATATTTTCTTCTTTCTGATCTGACAGGATTTATTAGGGTAAACCATTTGTACTTTTAACCATTTGTCCAAATCTACTTTTAAGACTAATTCTGGAGTGCCAGAAGTTTCAATCCTGGGCCCAATTTCATTTTCAGTTTTTTTTTAATTTATTTATTTATTTTTTTTTACTTTTCACTTTTATGTCAATAATTGAGCTATGCTAGTATAGACGGGGGGAAAAAGGAGTACGTTTCTGCCAAAAAAACCCCCTCAGATATCTGAAGATTAATCTAAAAAGTTTTAGTCAGGCTCTTCTTCCCTTTTACAGTTCCAATGCATATCAAATCAATATTTATGCTCCTTCCATTTAAGTAACCTTTCTATGTTGTGTTGAAGAAAACCATTCAATCATTGTTGTCATCATGCCCAGAATACAGCAATGAGCTTTTTATTAGAGTACATAAGCCATCTCTTTCACAACTCCAAGCCATTTATAATTCTGCTGCCCAGCTAGTAACACAATATAGAGAGCATGTTGATTTTACTCCTATTTTCTTTTTTTTACAGTCTCCCAGCAGACTGTAGGATAGATGACAATTCTTTTTTTTTCTCTCGACTACAAAGCTCTAAATGGCCAAGCTAAAACCATTCTAACCTGCCCTCTCTCTTCTCTACTTGTCATTGATTCTCTGAGTCGCTGACATTTTCCCTGTACAAACTTTAAATCGGGGCGGCTTTCCTTCTTGGCACCAGTGGTCTACCATTACGACTTAATTTTACCTAATTTATTTCTCCTTCTGCACAATACTTTACTACTGTGTGTCTGTAAAAAACACTTTCAACAAATTTTATTTACTGCCTTGCTTACTTGTGTTCTGCTGTATATTGACATGCTATGGACAGAGTGGCATTAGCAGCCTTGAACCTGAGCTTCAGTTCGTCTATTTCTGGCAGCATGGACGGTGTCTTATTGTGCTGCATGCTCACTGTAGAGTTTATTTACCAAATGTACATGAATATGAAAAGGGAACTCAACATTCTGGCAACAAACCATGCATTAATGCTGAACATTGTCTCACACCTTGTTAAGTTAATAAGATGTGAGCTTCCAATGTAGTGTTAGTACTTTAAGAACATGTGCAAGTACATTTCAGACTTATCACTCCCAAGTTGGGCTCTGACTCATACCTTCCAAATTGATGTTAAAGTAAAGGCCTAATTCAATGTTTTTCTTTTTCTTTTTTTTGAAGGAATTTAGACCATATATTTTAATATCACAAATGTTATTGATCAAACCTACACCAAAAACCTTTATTCTGGTTAAGAAAGCATAGAAAAGAGTTAAGGTGGCGCAAGTTGATAAAGTAAATATTGCCTCTTTTTAGAGGAGAGCATTTCAAAAAATAATGAAATGATCTAATTAGACATCACATTGAATACTGTGAATAAAAATCTGAATGAACCTGTTATTTTCACGATGCATTTTTATTGCATACTTTTTAACAGCAGTTTGGCATTACATAACACACTCACTATACACCAATGCATTCTTGATTGATGTAACTACATCACTTAGCACCATTTTTAAATATGTACCTTTAGGCAGATTATGACAGTGAAATGCATGTGGTCTTTACTCAGTCATAAAGTTAGGTTAAGGCCAGATAAATGACATTCATCACCTACTACACTGGTTCTGTTTTTTGGGGGGGGGGGTTTAACAAAGGCATGGTCAGTGAGATGCATATTGGACAGATGAGGGAGAAGTGGAGATGTTTAGTAAAACAATAATAATAAAAAAAGCATCTTACAGGAAGTACCTCATACTGAAAGTCAAGCACAACAGTAGAGGTCTGTATGTTTGCTTCCTCTGAAGCAGCGGTGCCTTTGCATCTTGTTCTCATTGAATCAACCATGAAAACTGAATATCACAGGCTTCCTGAGTCAATAGAGGTTATTTGACCAACTGCCTAAGCTTATTTAAAATTGGATCATCTGACAGCAACAGTAAGTCAGAACAGAGCAGATAATCCACAGCTGATTGGCTCTCAAATGGAAAAATAAAATCTGGTCTAATTGTCTAGTAACAGCCACCCTCAGTCAGTCTGAGGTACTCCAGTGGAACTCTAGCAAATTGCACAAAATGTTTTTCCAATAAACTGAAGCAGATTGGAAAAGAACAAAAGGTAAAACATACACACAAGTTATGAGACGGTTGTTATTCAGAAGATAAATATTACTGCTAATGGTTCTTCAAGTTTTTATGACCAGCACTAGAACTGTTGGAGAAGTCTTGTATAAATCTAAAGTGAACCTCCACTAATCTTGAGTCAGTCACTGTCTCGTAGAGCTTCACTGGACCATAGCTCACACACTTATTCACACTTTAAAGTCGAGTCATAATTTCCATTGTGAAGATTAAGTTCTAAAATTGACTCTCTTAAATCTAAAAGACTAGAGCTCACAGTTTGACTGGTTGTCAGTCCTTATTAGCATCTTCAGTCTGAAGCTGCTTCACATCAAACATCATCAAAACGGACATCTCACTGGAGTCGCCCAAAGAAGCTGCCAGTTTCAGTTGCTGAAGACTGTTTCCACTGAAAACCTCCCCCTCCCAGACTCTGCTCTTGTTCAGTTTTAGGTCAGTTCGGCTCTCTCCCACCACACTTACCCGGAGGGCTCCAGGGACCCGAACCCTGAAAAGGACCCAGGAGAGCGGCTCCAGCAGGCCCACACGGGGCTCAAACAGCACGCATCCTTTCCCCCAGGCAGAGTAGACACAGGGGAATGGAGGTCTTATCTGAGGAGAGTTGTTCCTTAAAACAAAATCGCACATTGGGCTGAAATCTCCTCCGGTGGTGATCCGGGCATAGAGTCCTAGCCGATACACCCCAGCCTCGGGTAGACTGAGGCTCACAGTCACCTTGCGGTCTGTGTAGGTGCAGAACACGTAACGTGAAAGTGGAAAATTTGAGCTTATGTTCTCTTTGCTGAGAACATAGTGAAGATCAAGGTCCTGCTGGTTGTGGAAGGTGAGGTTACACTTGCCTTGCTGGGTGCTCACAATGGCTGAGTTGTGGCTGAATCTTGATAGCCCTGCCTTTGCCGTTCGGGTTCCTGGCCCACATGCCGAGCCCAGATTGGGAGGAAACAACTCTTCTAATCCAACAACCTTCTCTTTGCAGTGCAATAGGTAATTCGCAGCATTTTGGAACTTATCTTCTGTCTTCTCATAGTCCCGCACAAACAATGAAAGTCGGTAGAAACCATGAAATGGGCACAAGACATGACATGTGAGGTTATCTGGTTGAATCTGAGTTGCCAGGCAGCACCTGGCTACAGCACCTTCCATTTGTGGATGGACAAGTTCACACAACACCATTAGAGACCGGCAAGTCTTCAACACTACGTCGAAGACCCCATCTTCCACTTCGGCAACCTCACTGTTCTGGGAACTGCCTATGACACCCAAGGATCCTGCAAAAGGCTGTAGGCCCCAGGACAGGAAAGGGTTCTCTGGCATGTCCTCAGTGGCCCTTGGGTTTGGACACTCAACAGTGAAGGAGCAAACCCAAACCAGAGGAGTTGTAGCGTTTCCAGATCTTGCAAACAATTTGACATCGTATGTGTCACTTTCAGGTGGCAGTAGCTGCAACTTCATACTCCTGTGAGAGACAGTTAGAAGGCCAAAGGAGGAATTGATTGACTCTTTCTGCTCTAAAGCTCCACAGTGGAGGAGATCTTGATGCTGTGTGATCTCATAGGTGAATGTTGTCAGCTTGGAGAAACCGAGGGATATGGTTGCCTCCCCATCATCTGAGTAAGAAGTCAAAGGAAGAGTATCTTTATAGAAGAGTACAGAAGTACATTTAACTATAAAAACTTTCATACATTCAGCGTAAAGTTCTTCTGTGAAATAAAAAAAATGTACACCTGTGACTATATGGTAGTGAAGAGGACTTATCAGACTGAGCCCCATGGTGAAGAAGGCTGAGGTCTTGAAGACCCTTTGTTCAAATTCCTCAATGGAGATGGGCTTGTCCAAGAGCTGCCATTTCTCCTCATCTGGGAAGTGTGAATCGATGAATTCCTCTGGGTCAGTTAGGAAATAGAAGTCATCAAACCTTGATTAAAAAGGACAAACACCAGTTTGGTCTGGCACTCAACTCCAAGTTCGGTGAGAAAGAAACATTCTGCAAGCTGGTAAACTTTAGTGACTACTCCTCTGCACTTGTACTGTTTGAAGCTAAACAATGATAGATTAATTTTAGGATCATTTCCTTTCTGCACCTTTTGACAAAGCTTTCATGTTGCATATCTACTCGTCCAGCTCCCCAACAGGCATCCATGAGGAACCACTCCCCCCCCAGAAGCACAGCGTTCCACAGGTGATCCGACTTCACGTTCTTTAAACTGTGACCTTGACGGTAACCGATGCCCTTACTGTGGCCTGGCACTTCTTGGCACTGGATGCCCACTTCTCTGTAACCAAAGACCAAGCACAACATGTTTTCACTTGTCTTTTGTTCATTATGACCTAAATATCCTTTAGGTTTGCTGTGTACTAAAGAAATGTTTCAAAATAAATTCTGCTGTGAAATAAAAGCATACATTTGTCTTGTCCAGAGGATATGATGAAGTATTCTGCCTTCCGATTTTAGGTGAGGAACACTTTAACATCTCTTGACATCTAAGGACTTGCCTAACATCCACTAGTCATCATTCAGTCTCCAAGGTAACCAATTGTTGACCTGGCTAATGGGTGGTGGTAGTGTTCAACATTTCCATTATAGGTGACTCAGAAATATCATCATATCTTATAGTAGAACCACCACTTTCTCATAAATGTATGTTATCTGCCAGGGCTGGTGGTACATCCAGCTGGATTCAGGCGCATTGCTATGGAGATGACCATAAACAAAATGGGGTAGCCTGTTTCTGTGGCTTGCTATGACACTCAAGAATCCCGCAAAAGGCTGTAGGCCCCAGGACAGGCCAGGTTTCTCTGGCATGTCCTCAGTGGCCCTTGGGTTTGGACACTCAACAGTGTCCAACTCAAGGCTGTAAATAATTCATCCTGTTCTCTGTGGCAAGAAGATGAACTGGACAAAAAAAACAGTAATATAGTTGTTCTGTTGCCTAGCTTCTGGGTCCAAATACACTGCATTCTATGCATCTTCATTTTGATCAGTGTTGCATTGAACAAGTATTCAGATTACTAATTACTGAATAGTCCTTTAAAAAGTGACCTGGTTATTTTGCTAACAATGTCAAAAATGATTAAATTAGATTACAAGTTACCTTATCAATCACATCCAGCCCATGTCCCCTTTCCCCTCCTCACTACTACCACCTAAAAATGGCCACTGGTTTCCAATGCTCACTTTATTGAATGACTAGTTTCAACAGTAATGTCATTCATTTTTTTCTGGACACTTCAAGTTTAACTTAAAAAGCATTTCTTGAAGAAAATGTAAAAAAAAAAAAAGTGTCAAAATTGGCATGTTTTCATTAAGAAAATTTGGTAATTTATAATTTTTGTAATTCCTATTAGCGCAATTAGATCTGGTCATTGAAACGCACCAGGAGAGAACATTTAGCACCTCCGCAACGCAATCTGGCCAAATTGTAAAATTAACGTGAATTAATATTAACGTTCAACATGTGACCTGTCCAGATGTAATGCCTCTTATCAACATGCAAGAAAATAGCAACTGTATCTTTTTACAAATGAAATGATAAAAATGTTAAAGAACAGTGACTTGGATTAGTAACATTAATCAGATTATTGATTTGGAAATGGCATGAGATAACTTGTTTCTCAAAAACAAGCAACTAAGTAAACATGTTACCCCATGGAATCAAAGGTTTCCACACTTTTGACAGACACTCTGTCAATTTGAAAACAGCTGCTGTTCTATTTGTGTTTCTTGTTTCAGTGCAATAACATTTTGCGCATCAAGAGTGATTGTGAATACCTGCACATCTCTGTACAAAGATTGGAGTAGCCACAGCAAACCCCGCGGCCGGCAGCTATCACCTCCTCTGGGGAGCTCAGCTTTTCTGTGTGGCCAAGATAGCCGCTCACATCGTACTCTGTGAAGAGATTTGACACCTGCTTGTAGAACAAATCACTCACAAAGTATTAGTACTTCATAGAATGATGAAGGTAAGGATTGCGTAATTCCGCAAACTCACCAATGTTGTTACAGAGCCACACCCAGATGGCGCGCAGTTGCTCCAGCTCGTTTCTACATCCCCGTGTGATGCTTTGTACAATTGTCTTCACATCATACACTCGCTTTAGTTTCAACTGGACAACACACACACATACACACGTATAAATTAACCATCTAGTTCAAAAAAAGAAACTACTTTCTGCGGGCCAATAACGACAGATCTAATCTAACAACATCAAAAACATTTTCTTTTTTTTTTCCTAACAGCTGAGAATCATGTATTTTGAATGAAGAAGGTTGCCCTCAGATCTGCTTTGCTTGATGCCTTTTTTTTTTATCTGCAGTAGATTAACTAAATTATTGAATGGCTAGTTTTAAATTGCTAATACTGTTTACGTTTTCTGGTGAAAGAGAACGACCAGGCACTGCTAAGGATGATGGACACAAGGGAGACATTCTTCAGGTGTAACGATACAGTGTGTCCTCACCTCTTCTCCGGCCCTGATGACATGGGAGTCCAGCCTGTGGAAGACCTCTGAGCTCTTGAACAGGTCCTTCTGACGCTTTCTTTTGCCTGGCAGAGCGGCTTTTATTCCCCCTCCTTGTCCCAGTTGTGCTTTCTGGTGCAGGTGTTTCTGTTCATTTGGCTCCTTCCTCAGTGCACTTTTTTTCACAGCTGTGATGGACTTGGCTGCGCTCTCTGAGGACAGCTGCCTCTTCGCTGCCGGACGCTGATCCTCGCCCTCCACTCTCAGATTTTCTGCCACGCTTTGCCTGGCAACCATGGGATTCTGGGAGGCTTCTGGACTGACACAGGGCCTGGCGGCAACTGTGTCTCCCCCGTCAGGAGGTTTTGTGCTCTCCAGAGCTCGGTCCTCATTGTTCACAAATGCCTGTACGACTGTAATGCGGTTCTCCTCCCCTAACGTCGGGTTCTCTTTAAGTTTATGAACATCTGGGTTCTTTACCAGTACTGGTAC
Organism: Brachyrhaphis roseni; assembly: GCA_903066815.1. Lineage (NCBI taxonomy): Eukaryota > Metazoa > Chordata > Actinopteri > Cyprinodontiformes > Poeciliidae > Brachyrhaphis > Brachyrhaphis roseni. The sequence continues at coordinate 29,637 of CAEFZY010066436.1, forward strand.
CTTCTGGGTCACCTTGTCTTGAGAAGAAAGGCTTACGGAGCAGGCAAATGGAAAGGAGAACTTGTGCAATGAAACTTCGGCAGACATTACGCTGGGGGCATGGTGTTCTGTGAAGAGAGAAGGGAGGTGGGATTTTAAGCAGGTGCTGGTCCCTGCGGTACTTCAGCTCTGTACCTTTACTTTGGATGTTTCATGCACAACTTTTTGACGAAACCGGACTTGTTTGCTGTGGTTTTCAAAGCCAGCCATGTGGCAAATCATGCTTCCAGGGGAACCTTTTTCTGTCTCTTTGAAAACTGAATTTCCTATAAACCTGTTCATAGCCAGCTATAAATTATTATATAACTCGAGTGAATAGTTCCTACCAGCAGGAAGTCATTCATTTTGATTAGGAGCCATAATCTCTCATATTTTGTAATGGTCAACTAGCCCAAATGAGTATCAGAAGTAAAATTAATGGAAATTGGGTGTAATATAGACTGGTAAAAACCAGCCCCTTGTTGTACAGTATTTGTTTTGTACAGAGTGTCTGGACTCTCAGCTGTTGAGAAAGAATTGCTTCCTGGAGGCGTGGACTCTGCTGAGGTTTGAAACTTTACCCAATCGCTAACGTTTGTCTGTGACGTATGTAGTGCACCAGTTCAACGCTATGAATCTTACCCGAAATTGTCTGCGCTGTAAACAACCATCCTCCACTGCAAATAGAGAACTGCGGAGCCGAACGAGGCGGTTGTTAACGTTAAATCATTATTTGGATGTGCGGTCAAAATAAACTGAACAACTTTGTTCTCTTGCTCTGCTGCCATTGCTAAAACTCCACACAGACTACAATTCTAAAGCACAAAAAATCACCGTCATCTTTCACAACTACTCTTTCTGTTTGCTGATTGGCCGAGTAAAAATTCTACAGGAAGAATCCAAGTGAAAGGGAGAAAGCCCAGACTGTGGTGTGAATGGAATTGCATGAGAAGACAATGGCCAGGCTAGGTTTAATGCGAAGTTTTCAGATTTCCTGACTGGTAATCATCCATTATTTCTGACAAAGCTAAGCTGCAACAAAAATCAACTGATACACAGCCGTTCAAGTACACGAGCGTGAAATGGTTTGTTTAAGGCAACAAAACGGATGTGAAACAACATTTCTGAGGTATTCTTCCACATAAGACTCTTAATCCTCATAATGCATGCCGCATGCGGAGAGATTATTCTTACAGCACATTCCATTAAAGACAGTGATAAATCTCCAATTAGATAAAGTCTATTCATAACCTTAAATGAAACCAAAGATTAGAACCATTTGTCAGTGTCACAGCTCCAGCACAAAGAAGCCTTGTGACACTTCCTGCTAGCCAATGAACATGTTCATTGTGAGATATAAAGAAGCCACATATGGGAACACACTCATCTGGTGAAAAACAACTTATTATTTCAAAGAGAAAGCCATTGGCACAGTAACCGTCCTTCTGCCGTGACCCAGGCTAAAGGCCTGTGTTGGCTAGCATCTGCCCTGCTCAAGTGTCCCTCTGCAGATCATTAAGTGGTGCCGCAGTGGCCAACGGACCACAGCTAACCCTGACCTCAACATTTCTTGGAGTGCAATAAAAAGTCCCAAACTGTGCATCAACCTTCATGTTGGGGTAAATTGAATTCCAACTAGCAAATAAAGAAAAGAAAAAAAGCATGATTGAGTTTATGTCACGTTCGTTATGGCAACTCCTCAAAATCCATAGTTACACAGAACATTCTTTTTGTTGCTGCATGTTGTTGAGGCTTCGACTTACCCTTTCTTTTCAGAATGCTTTATGTCTGGTGGATGCCTGCCGGTCTGTCGGCCGATGATGTTTCCACTGTGTGTTCTCACTGGTCCCTAGTCGTTGGTGGGGAGGCTTAAATACTGTACAAGTGGCCTGCCAGGACAGGCCCCAGAATAACGGGCCTAAAAATACTACAAAGCAGTTAAGACCAGCCAATAAAAAACAAGCCCCGGCCGAGGAGTGTGTCGATGTGTGTATTTACAAGCATGAACGCGCTCTCATGATGTACGCTGTGACTTGCTGCGGGTATGCTTTACATGGATCATCTGGTCAGTGCATCCACAACAGAGCTTAGGACTCAAGTGACTGTGAAATAGTGACTGTGTGGGTGTCGCAGTCACAAACATTATGTAAGTTGGTGTGTATTTTGTAAGAAGTGTGAAAGAGTGATTTTTCTGTTTAGATCCCTTGGGGCATCTGAGCAAAAATATCAATCAGTGAGTGGTAAGTGGTCTCGCATCTCCCCCGTCTACATAGTCAATATAAAGGTAAAATTAGTTTCATTTCTGCAATGTGAGTTGTGATTTTTCATACTGAAATGCTTATTCAGCTATGTTGGACTCTATTGATGTATATAAGCAATCATACATCATAATCCGTCTAATGTTCTATCAACATCTTCTACCAAATGATCCCGTATTTTAAGGAGTGAAGCGTATCTATATTCCAAAGATTAAGACAGATTTATTGTCCTTAAAGGTAAGTCGGTGTAAAGAAAGATACATTTTTCTAATAATTTATGTAAAAATAAAAAACAAGTAAACTACTACAGTATGGACAACGAAATGCATTATAAATAAGAAATTTTGTAATAACTATTATATGATCTCATTTCTGGTTCAACATTCATTAAAACTCCAGTTCTCTCAGGAGTTTCACGGAAAGTTTTGGTGGCCTGGAGTTCTGAGACTGAAACTTTACATTAATTTATGGTAGAAAAGTTTGAAAGAGAGGGAGAAAAAAAAAAGAAAGAAAGTAGCATCTTAAAATTGAAACGACTTGGACAGATCAGTTTCTCACACCAGAAGCGCCAGGAAAGAGTAGGACAAGAGAGTGCCCACTTTGTGGCTCAGTTTTATTTTCTTGGAACTAGCTGTTGCTGGTTTTCATTACCCTCATCTCTCTCTCTGCTGGGGGGGGGTAGACAAGCAGCTTTGGCTCCATCAGCAGTCCTCTCTGTCCAGGAAAGTCACTCGGCCGAAAAGTCTTGGTTTTGGGATGAGTACGTTCCAAGAGGTTTCTTACATCTGATGCAGAACCAGGTTGTATGAAGAAAAGAAAAGTTTTAGGAAATGTCACTAAGGTGGAGGTTTGGATGGAAACCAAACCAAATATTTACAGGACCTTCACAAAAACGGGCGAAGATAGCAAAGACTAAAATACAAACACATTTACTGCAACTGAATCTGAGACATCCGGATTCATGAAGGCGTGGGTCAGACTTTGGTTGGACAAGTCATGTGGCTGTGACTTTGGACATATACTTGGGAAGTGGGAGGAAAATTACAGTTATCAATGTTTTTCACCAATTAAAAACCTTAGAATGCTAGTGTGCTCTTGTCTGCTACCCGCCTTTCAGTGCAAGTATTTTGAGGTATATCTCTACCAACTTTGAGAATCTAGAAATCTAGCATCTAGTAGTTTTTTGTCCATTCTCCATTGGAGATTAGCTCAATCTCAAGGAGAGTGCATGGAGAGTGGAGAGCTCAAGATAAGTCCTGGGCTCAAGACTGGTATCGCAGTCCCAGTCTTTCCTAGTCCTGGACTCGGTCTTGGCCTTGGAGGGTGCAGTCTTAGTCTTGTTTCATATAACAAATCATTCTTACTCTATTTTTTTTTTACTTATCTTACAGCTATTGTGAAATGGAAGTTGATGAATTCAATTTAGTGCTGAGATATTAGTCAAAATCTAAAGATTGGGTCTCAGTCTTGGTTTTGGAAGGTCTGGTCTTGGTTTTGGCAGTAGAGGGTTTGGACTTGGTCTCAGAAGAACCGTCTTTAACTCCATGCCTGTTTGTTTGAGTGTTGTCACTGAATCTCAACTGGATCAAGGTCTGGACTTTGACCATTCCAGTGTGTTGTGGCTGTACATTTAGGATGACTGTCAGTTCAGTTCAGTTTATTCTCATTTCATGCCAGTCTCAGGTCGCCTCTAATAGGGTTTCTTGCTGGTTGACCTGTTTTTAGCTTCATCTGTCTTCCCATCAACTCTACCCAACTTACCTCCATTTGCTTAACAAGCGTGGTTTGTGGCAAACTGCAAAAGGACTTCTTATAAAATGCTTCTAGCAATGGATTTCTTTTTGCCACCCCTGACCCCAGCTAATAGTTGCCCTCAGATCCCACCTGAGGTCTTCCACAGGCCCTCGTGGCTGCTTTTATGAACAATCCTGACCTTGTCCTTGCTTGCCCTGTTAGTTTAGGTGGACAGCCAAGATTTGGTAGCTTTACACTTGTGCTCTTTCTGTTTACAATCACGGATTGGATTGTGCTCCTTTAGACACTTAAAGCTTGGAATATTGTTTTACAACCAAGCCCCGCTTCTTCTGTTGAACTTTACCCTTGGCCTGCCTGTTGTGTTCTTTGGACTTCATAATTCTGTTTGCTCTCTGATGTCCTCTATCAAACATCTGAGGCCTTCATAGAACAACTGCCTAGATAAACGGAGATTAAATGTACTAGTTAGATGAGTTCTGAAGGCTGTTGATTGTATTACATTTTATTACTGTGGTACAAGAGGAAAGATTTCTACGAAGGCGTATAAGATCCCGGCTAAAAAGAAATTCAATACAAGAAGTATGAGAAGTCGTATTGTGAGAATAAAGACATAATAATACGAGAAAACAGTTGTAATATTACAAGAATAAAGTTGCAATATTTCATAATAAAGTCATACTAATACAAGGAAATTGTTGTAATGATATGAGAATAAAGTCAATATATTACCAGAATAAAGTTGTACGCACAAAAACACAAATCTTACAAAGTAGTCTTAGTCTAGTTACTAGTGGAAATATTTTTCGTTCACTTGAAATAAGACAAAACTGAATCACCAGTAACTTTTCAGCAAGAAATAAGTTAGAAGTGAAATAATCTGCAAGTGGAACAAGACATTTTTTCCTAAGCTAAAATATATTTGTTAGACTGGCAGATTATTTCACTTATAATGCGTGCTTTTTCATCAATATTAAGGAATTATTGATTTAAAACAAGCGTGTTGTAAAGTTACTCGTAAGTTAGTTTGGTCTTATTTCAAGTATTCCAAGGTACTTCTACTAGAAACTAGACGAAAAATACTTGGTAAGATTTTATGTTTTTGCGATGACATGAGTAACGACTTTTTTCTTGTAATTTTATGACTTTCTTCTTCCTAGAAGAAAGTCGTAAAGTTATGAGAAAAAAAGTTGCATTCTACTTTCACCACTTTATTAACATGATGTTAGCACTTTATTCTTGTAATATTATTACTTAATTCTTGTAATTAAAAAAACAAATATCTTAGTCTGGCCCAAACTCTGTTGTAGCTTCAACATTTTTATTTGTGAAATATTTTGAAAAGTCCTTTTTTCTTCCACTTTCACAACTATGCACTACATTGTGTTGGTCTAACATGCCAAATCCTAACACATAAAACACTCTGTAAAATTAAAACTGTCCCAAATCCCCTTCAAAAACTGTTAAGATTCTGCTTCATGTTATGCAATATGCTGACATGTGTTTGTTGTCTGTAAACTGCCCTGAACATGGAAGCAAATGGGGGTGAAAATCAACTTATTCATGTCAAAGTGTCAAAATACTAAAACACGAGGAAGGAAAAAAAAAGACTTTAGAGGGTTAGCATTTAAAAGGAGACAAACATCTAGGGAGAAACTAATCAATAAGAGAAGGAAACCTTTTCAAACACACTGAGCGTAGTGTAAACCGAGCAAAACAGAGTGATGCACCGGGACCTGTTCTGAAGAAGAAACACAGTCCTAACTTTGCACTAATCAAAGCTCAGTCCGGCATCTTCTCCAGCGTCCACCATCGGCGGCTTTGAACTCTTGGGTTTAACCAATTTTATGCCTTGCAAGAGCTTGTCTCCGGGCTGTTTTCGTGCAGAGGGAGATGAGACCATTAAGGTTTTCTCACCTCTGCCTTCAACTCAGTAGTCAGTCATCTGCAGTGCATTTCTGCATGCTAATACAATCCTACAGGAAAGAAGAAGAAGAAAAAGAACCAGTCCTCAAATGCAGAGTTTGTCAAACCTGCATAAAAAAAAATCGACAAGAATAAAAGCGGGATCTCATTGGGCGATCGTCATGAACATCTCAACCCTGCGGGTACGGCGTTGCGTAACCTCGCCATATGCCCGTGTTGATGTTGATGCGTGGCCACCGCAGCAGGGGCATAAAGGGGACAGCCACCTTTGCTGGTTGTGGATCTTGATCCAGAGCCAGATGAGTGTGAAACCACAGAGTGATGATGCCATCTGGAGCAGCTGTCAGCCAAGGAATCTCTTTCAGGCTGATTAGAGGGAGCAGAGGAGCAGGAGGGGTGTTCTCTGCAGCTCAAAGAGAGGTAGAGGGAGGACACGAGGCACCAGAGTGGCACAGAACCAGGAAAAAGGAAATTACTGCAGGCTGAAAGAGGAGAGATGTTGATCAGCTTCCCATGCTCTGATGACTTTCCTCAAAAAGAGAAAGTATGGACGCGGGATGCAGTTTGGGGGGATCCGTGAAATCCTACCGTAACTCCAATAGTTTTGAAATGTTTTAGGGGGATAACGCATTTGCAAATAAACGGTATACGGAGGGAATTAATCAAAAGACATGGAAAATAATTAATTCTAACTTGAAAGTGGCTGAAGCCGCGTTGCATCATAACCAGTCCTGGGTGGGTGCAGCGCTGAGGCCAATTATTGTACATCCCCATCCCGTTTGTGACCAGAGGCACACAAACAACTTTTCGGAGTAATTATTCTCCAAACACGTCGGCCGTGTTCTCCAAACACGGCATACGAGCGGCGGTCTGTTTATCAGCAGAAAGCCTTTTTTAATCTGTTCCATAACAGAGCGGATGCAGCGGGTTTGTGTTGTATGTTTATGCTATGAGTTGTCCTTTTTGGCAAGATCAAGAAGGAAGAGAGCGTTGCACCCTACTGGTGACAAAGACCCAAAGAGTTCTTCTGATTCTCACGAAGACGGCAGAGCTCGGGTATGCTCTGTTTGATGATAAAAGCTGGTGCAGTTATAATGGGGTGAAAAGTCTGGTTTTCCCATCTCTGAAATCCGTCAAAAAGAATATAGTTTAGCAGTAGATTGATCCCCTTTGACCTTTATCACAGACTGTTTCTAGCAGTGTTGTAGAGACAGAGTTATTGACCAAAACCCACCTGTTTAGAATTGATTCTGAACCATAATTAATGGAACACTGACCAACACATATGATGTGTATTGATTGTTTTGATGATGATGGCACTCTATAGATAAATCATAATCTTTTTATCTCAAATGGATGACTATGAAGTTTCTATGTTTTTATGATGTAAAGCACTTTGAACTGCCTTCCTGCTGAAATGTGCTATACAGATAAACTTGATTGATTGATTGATGCGTCCCTGTTCCCCTCCACAGGCGAGGAGGGGAACAGGTTGCTCAAAAGGTTTGGTTCATTTGACACAGTGTAGTGTGAAAGTGAACTGTACCGGGTGAAAATATAGCAAATGTTGCTATATTTTGGTCCACAGTCAAATGGATCATATTTAGGGAAATTGGACAAAAGGAGGCTTAATCCAAATACGTGCCACACTTTTCAGATTTTTATGTGATTTTTAAAGATACCTTTCTCTTTATTTTACAACTTTTACTGTATTTTTTTTAGAGCTATGTTGTTGTATGTCAGATAAAATCGCAATACTCTGAATTTATGGTTCTAATACCAGGATAGAATTAAGAAAGTTCTTGGTTTATGAGCTCTTTCCAAAGCCGAGTACTTCCTGTTTAATTTGAAGTTAAAGGTTATGCAAACGCTAGGTGCATACAGAGTTTATCACAACTCCTTTTGCAACAACTAAAGGCTTCATCACAGACAGTGAGGTTTCTGCTATTGTTAATGTGTTCTGATAGGGTCGTGCTAAATATAGGACGGCTACCTGAGGCCTCTTAGGATGAATCAATCTAATAGCTGTTGTCATCCCAACTTATGCAAAGAACTCCCAGCACTGAGAGCACTGTGTCTGGCTTCTAACAAGCAACACAAACCACTGCAATCTGGACTGTTGGCCCCCCAAAAGAACCATATTAATGCTATGATTATGTATTTTAATTTTAAGTTTGAACAATGAGAGTACATTGAGAAAAACTTTTAGTTAAGCCAGTCCCGCTGGAATAAAGGCAAGTGCAAACATTATCATGAGTCACTCGCATTGTTAAATTATGTGGGGAAAAGAAACTGGATGGGAGCCGATCTAAAGCTGTATGGGGCTTTTTGAATCACTATAATTAATTTCAGAGAGCTGGGTTGATCAGTTTGTTACAAAGCAGCAAACAGTTACTTGAAGCTGCTGGTGCCTCTGGAACCTCAAGGTGGAGGATCCTCCAGAGGCTTGTGGTGCATGAAACTACTATTTGGCTCACAAGCAGAAACAGTCTCAGTGGGTCCAGCCATACATGAAGATTCATTTTCAAACAGACTTGTTCACTGATGACTGCTGTGCAACTTTGAATGGTCCAGATGGACCCAGTAGTGGATTGGTGGTGGGCGGCAACCACATCCCAACACGGCTGTAATGTCAGCAAGGAGGTGGTGGAGTCATGCTTTGGGCAGTGCATTTTGAGTTTTTTTATTTTTGAAAAAAAAAAAAAAATCCTGTTCTCATTGGGAGCTTTGTTCAGTGTAATTTGATTCATACTGTAATAGTTCATGACTTGAAAATTATACTGACCATTATTTGCATTGACCATTTAGAAAAATCTGAGAAAATATCACTTGCATAATAATTTGGAACATGGTGTATTAACCCAGAAGGAATTTAATTTGAACAATTTGAATATTATTACAGTTAAAGAGAGGGTTAAAAAGTATTTGTTAAAAAGTACACTTAAGTACTTTGAAACTACTCTCTGGACCTGAACCGCATACTGTGCATCCGGAAAGCACTTCACTTTTTCCACATTTTATGTTGCATTGTTATTTCACATTGTATTGAATTAGTCACTCTCCTCAATCTTATACACACAAATGCTCCATCATAATAATGTGGAATTTCTTTTTGAGTGAATTGCACATTTATTTAACAATAGAAAACCAAAAAAACTGAGATGTTTCCACTTATCATCATTGAGATGTTTCTGCAGCTTAAGGTGAGTCTGCCTGTGGGAAATTCAGTTGATTGGACTTGATTTGGAAAAGCACACACTTCAGAGAGCTCATGACTCCAGACTTGGGAGATGTTTTTTGTTTCACTTTATTTTATTTTTTTCATCAGGGAAACCCTAAAACACATGCCCAAAATCTCAAAGTAGTGACTTCCTGGACTCCAGAGTTGAGTCTGATTGGACGACTCTTTAGAGATCTGAAAATGGGCGCATAGACGTCTCCCATCCAACAGGTTGGATGGGAGACGGCTCTGGATCTGGAGCAGAACTGCTACGGAGAATGGCTGCCTAAAAATAGGTGAGCTAAGTTGGTGGTAAATTCAAAAAGTCTTGAGGATGTAAAATCTGTCAAATGTGTGTCAACTAAATATTGAGGAAAAGACTGTGAAAGCAATATTTAATTTTGTATAAATTTTTCACATTTAAATATTAAGATACATTTTCTATTCTATTTAATGTATTTATGGACATTTACTCAAGTTATCACATCTAGTATGAATATATAGTATACTGTGATTTTTTTTTTTTTTTTACAAATAATTTATTCATTGTATTGGAGCAACCTTTAGCCCGCGGCAGCATAAAGCCTGGGACCGGCCCTGCTCCTGTGGTAAAACACACCGACACGTCCAGCTGATCTAAAGATCAACTCAAGAGTTAGAGGCAACTTTTCCTGTCGTGGCGACGGGCTGGATGGACACTCGGAAGTGCTCGCGGTGGGGCGTGGTCACGGTACCGTCCTGGCACCGTTTGGGCGCGTGTCGTCATCACCCACACCTGGAGATGACCGGTGATTAATTAATCACCGGTCGTCACTTTCACTTTGATGTACCGGCAGAATTGAAGTCGCGCGTCTGTTTAGTCACATACTGGAAAATAAAAAGAGCGAAGGACTTATTTTTTTATTTTATTTTATTTTTGCCGTTTTTTGGAGACGTCATGAAAACTGCGAAGGAAGATGTCGAGATGAGGGGAGTGACGGTAAATCGATTTATAGAAGGTAAGGTAGTCACCTTTGTCAATTGGGCAGCGTGTTTTTTCTTCTTCTTTTGCTTACCTATTTTTGGCCCTTCAACTGTTTCTGTATATTTGTATAAATTGAAACCATCGCATTTCCTCTCAATTACTTCCAAAATGTTTTGCTGTGTTGCCGAATGCAGGTAAGTAAAAGCACCTGACGTCAGAGTTAAAATACCTAAAAACTTTTTTCATGTAAGGTATTTATTTAGAAGAGTACGTGCTACTCCTTTATAAAGTGTCTTTATTAAGGCAAATGTGACATTTAATTAAGTGTTAATTTTTGCTGACTGGATGAAAATAGTCATATTAAGTTGAAGTATGAGACACCCAGAGTCAGTGTAAGATTATGAGGGGCCCAATTTGTGATTTGATTTCCTATAGCTAATTTACATCAGTCACCACATTCCCCAGATAAATGGTCCAAAGTTTATTTAGTTGTGTTTTGTACGTTAATGTTTGGGTAAGTGAGCTTCCTTAACTATGTGTGCATATGTTTGATTTTTAAATATATATTTTTTTGTTTAATAAGAAAATGATTATCAAAAAAACATTTTGATCTTTGAAATACCCATAATTGAACTTTTAAATATATTGCTAAAATAGTGAGATTGCATAAACATTTTATAAGACTAACTGCAGGGTGATTCATGTCCTTCAGAATGCCTTGAAATCTGTGAGAAGTTGTGATTGCTTGATTTAAGAAAAAGAAAGATGAATGTCAGTTAATTGACATGTGACAGACCCTTATTCAGCCAAAAGGATAGTCTTTACTGCAAGACATTTAATCACTAAATAGCAATATAAAATATTCTGCCTTGAAGCATAAAAGTTCTCATCCCTTTTTAAAGACTTGGACTTGGATAAAAGTTTTCACAGGATGGTTGAAGTTGGCGCTTGTAAGGGCTCATGTATCAAATATGTGGAATTTGAAAACCTAAGATTGTTAAATCTTAGAGCCGTAGGAATCCATATGGATTGAGCAACTGAACATTTTTAGATTTGTCCATGATATATGTGATGCATCACTTTGACGCTATGAAGTTTACTGGAAATGGCCTACAACGTAAACAACCATCCTCCACTGCGAAGAGAGCGGTGCCAAGGTAAACACGATGGCTGCTAATTTAAATTTAATATTTGTAAGCGTGGCCAACATGGACGGAACGACTTCCTCCACTAAAACTACAGCCAGACCACAATTTCAAAAGTGCAGAAAAACAGCATCATTGTTCATAACTTCTCCTGTTCTCTTATTGGCCCGGAAGATATTCTTCCAGAGGAATCAAAGTCACTGGGAGAAAGTCCAGACGTAGCTCTGAAGGGAAATGAGAGTTGCATGGAAATGTGTAGGAAGGCAATGACCAGTTTAATTCATAATGATGAAAACAAAACAAAAAATGATCTTAATAAAAGTAACCCCACAACACAAAGCGTCCACCATGTTTTTACAGTGGGTATGGAGTGCTTTTAGTCTGTGTTCTTTTGGAGCCAAACACATGTTTGAATTGCAGCCCAAAAGTTTGGTTTCATCAGCTAAAATCCAATCGCTGACAAGGTTTTGAGAGATTTTAGCCAGTTCTGGATGTTATCTTTTAAAAAAAGGTGAAGAGTTTTCTTTCTGCATACCCTTGCCCGAGTCCAGGCCAGTGGACTCGGGCATGTAGTTGTATGCAGTTGGCAGAGGTTCGTCCTTTAGTGTTGCCGTCAGCCTCTTGGCAGCTTCCCTGACCAATTTGTCTTGCCATCTATTTGGAAGTAATGTCCAGTGTTTATTGGTGTCCATATTATAACATATTGTCTCCTGTGATTGATGACTTTATTCAATGTGCCATGGTGAATAGTTGGGGACAATAAGTATTTGATACACCAGTTTTCAAGTATTCCCAGTAAAGTATGGCGAGGTCTCTAGTTTTCACTATAGATAAGCCTGTCGCAATTACTAAATCACATGATGAATTAAAATGAGCTCCATAATTACGCCTCAAAAAAATATAAATTTCTTGAGAGGTAATATTTTTAATATGTTTTTGAGGGGTAACTTTAATTAGAGAGGCATAATAATTCATTTTATGGTGTTGGTCGTAAGCGGTTCATATTTTCGTTTCATTTATTGTTTTTGGTTGCCATGTTTTGCTTTGGTTATTTAGAATATCTTCTAGTTCTAATACTATGTGTTCTTTACAAAATTAAAGTTTGCACACTTTGGATTGCTATGCCATTATATGTCTTGAACATAATATTATAGTTTATGGCAATACTTACTGGGACAGTTTAGCTAAATTTGTTATCACGACGGGCTTAATTACAGGTACATTTCAATTGTTAAAGATGCTTATCTAAAACCAAATCAAGATAAATCACATTATATGACTTTATGATAATTATTTCACATTTTAATGCATAAAATAAGTATATGATCACCATGAAATGTTTGCAAATTGCAGTGTAGCCTTTTAGGTTTGTTTACTATCCTCCTTCTGAGGTTTACTATCCTTCTTCTGCATAAACCATATTTTACTTGTGGATTTTACAAAGGAGGTGAGAACATTTTGGTCTCAAATTTTAATCAAATCACCTTTTTATAAATTTAAAATGCAACACTAAATAAAATATGTTAGGATATGACATCATGAATATTTTGGTAGTACTATTATATATATAACATATATATAAAAAATGTTGTTTGTGTGATTTCATCAGGGGTTTAATAATTCTGGTCTTAGCTGTATTTTTTTTCATCAGCAGATTATTAATTGCATTGTGGAGGGGAAAAAAAATGCAACATTAATGTACATTTTTTTGGAGGGATTTTCTTGTTTCATTTAAATTGGCACTTTTCATGTTTTTTTTCCTCATTATTATTTAAAATGGCTTCAAAACAATCAGGAATTCTTTGTTTTCTGCTCGGAAAATGTCTGATAAAATTTTGAACTAAGCTCAGTGCCAAGGGCATAGGTTTGGTCTAAGTTTTGGTGGGGACCTGGACACCATCTCTTCCCTCCCCGTCCTCCCTCGGCAGCACCGTTCCGAAACGGTCTAGGAGGCGCATAATAAATGCCGAACTAAGAAGCTTCCGTTCCCCGCACCGCCTGCTGCTAATAAAAGATCGTAGATCCACGTTCTTTGAGTAAATATGGCAAAAATTGGTCGGGACTTTTTCGCATCCCGTGAATATTGGTCAGGACATGTCCCTACCGTCCCTACCCAAACCTACGCCCATGCTCAGTGCTTATAAATATGATAACAAATATGAATTGCTGAATGAAGGAAGGGTGGGAAACTTTGTTAAATATTTTTTTTTGGGGGACTTTACATCATCTTACAATCTTATTCGCCCATCAAAAACATACCCGAAGTGTTGCTTTGATACCTTCATGCATGTTGAAGAAATCCTTTAATAGTGGAGTCTTGTTGCAATGACTCCCTGAAGGTGTAGTTTCAGAAAGGGCAGGCATTTTTAAATCGACAGAGGCCCAATTTGAAGTAGTCAGATTTCTTTTGAGTCATATCTGATATTGATAGTGTTTTTATAACAACTGTAAGTAACATAGTTACTTGATTTTGCAATAAAACAGCACCATGCCTCTGGAAAACACATAATACTGCCCCTTTAAGATCTATATTCTGCAATTTAGCTTGTGTTTCAGGACAGATTAGTCCCAAGCAGAGAAGGAGCGCACATTTCTTGCATCCACACAAGTTTTCAACCCAGGCAAATGTGTGTTGGGATATTTTCATCACAACTCAGATCGCAATGGAGCAAATATTGAACACCATAGGAAACCAAACAGTGTCAAGAGTCCAAAATGGATTGAAACGAGCAGCTTTCACTTGTAAAGTGAAATTTATTATAGAGAAAAAGAATGTGAATCATAGCCAAGGTTTATGCTTGTCATTATCATGCATAAGGATGTACCTGCTGTCCCCTAAACTTAACAACCTTTGAGTAGAACATGTAGGTTCTACTCAAAGAACCTACATGAACCTACAGTAGGTTCTTTGAGTAGAACCTACTGTTCTATTATATAAAATATAATATATTTTATATTTTATAAAATATAAAATATTTTATACATATTTTATACATAAAATATGTATAAAACATATTTTATGTTTTATACAAAAATGTATAAAACATAAAATAAGCTTAATTGTGCAGGCTTGTTTTTTTTAAAAAAGCAATTTTGAAGTAACCGTTTATGAAATTGTTGGTTTTCAGTCACATTTTTGTTTCTTTTTTTTTTAGCTTCTTGTATAACATTCTGCGGCTTATAATTTGAACGAGTCATTGAGGCTCAAACTATTAACCTTTTGACCTCCCATTTGCTTTAGCTCATCATGTAATACTCTAATGTTGAGCCACAAAGTTCTGAGCCTTTTTCTAAATTCTCTTTCCTTTTTGACCTTGAATTTCACCCCTAAATGCACTTTTTATTTTTACATCATCCATTGAATATTGTGCAGCTGCCTGTCTTTGTAGGATTACCACTTTTTTATATAAATATATATATATGCCATTTGGCTGGCACTCTCATCCTGAGCTCCTCGTGGAGTTGAGAGTGCATACATGTTGTTTTTGCTTCCTTTAGGATTTGAGCCTCTATCTATGACGCTGTTAACGCCATGCTGTACATGTTGACCTACTCCAAATAGTCCACCCATGACCCTGTTAAAGCTGTGCAGCTAGCATTAAAGTGTTCGGCTCAAATATCGTTTTAATAATTAAGAGGTTTGTCAAAAAATACAAAATATGCTTTATATTAAATTTGATCCCCTTTTTTTGCTTCCAATTGGAAGGTTTTATACACTTAATATTTTTTAAAGGGTAAAAACAAAATTAAACACAATTCATTCTAGAGATGAACCCATCAACTATAGGCGATTTCCAGGTAGATGGACTGGTTTTCATCCCATTAGGAACTCAAAATCTGATATCTTTATTTTGTTAGCATACCTAAAAGCTATCAGCGCTGAGAAAACAGTTTGGTGTTCAAAGTAAGTGTTTTTAATAATGTTGAAATGTTTAAATAATGTAGCCAGAACTCAAAAAGTATAAGCTGCAAAAAAGATGTTATACAGAGGCAATTCAGCTTTTTAATTAACCTACAACAACAGACTCAAACCTGGCGGCAGCTGGTCGTCTCATTCCCTTGCCAGTTTTATCATTTGTACCTGACTTTTTTTGGGTACAAAAAGGAGCTATCTGCCACAGGGCACCAGTTCTTTCTTGCCTTGGGAATATTTGTAAAATGACCCTGAGTCAACTTCATCAGATAGCAGAAGGCCAGACTGGAAATATTACAGCAAGGTGCTCAGTCTTATACTTGGATGCTTTCAATCACTTGCTGAGTTTCCATTGATCTTAAAATTGTGCAAAATGAATTTACTTGATGGAAACGGTAATTTTGATTTAAAAACTTTTTGTTCAATAAGTATTCACATTAGAATGAGGTGGTTTTTCAAGCGTAACAAAATTGAAATTAAAATCAAAAACTGCAATGGAAAGACTTGTTTCACAATACTGCAGTTTGCATACAGCAGAAATATGCTGATTTATAGGCAGCTGGCTGCATTAGATGTCTTGCAGCATTGCACAGTTCATCAAAAGTTTAATTTGTCATGTTGAGTCTATAGCTCTTTTGTGAAATCACCGACTATTTCCCCAAAATCCTGCATACGTAGCCGCTCCCAAATATAAGAAGCTTCTCTCTGATGACTGATGGATAATGAGCACTAGTACTAAACTGCAATATTATGTAATAATTTGTTATGTTTAACTGTTAGAATCTGTCACTGCCATGATTTTTAATGATTATCACATGAACAAGTTTATTCATGCATGACTTTAATTGCATTTCTTATTTAATGGAAACTCTCCAATTCCAAAATTGTGTTTTTTAAACATTGACAGATTATCAAAAAAGTTTTTCACACATTTGTAATGGAAACCACGGTATGTCATGGAACAGGCAGGATTCGCAAATCTTGGGGAAGTGGTGGGAACACTCAAGTCTGACTTTTTCGCAAACCAACACGTGTGCACAATTCCTTTATTTTGAACCTCACATTGAGCAAAGTAATCTTTTATTCCACAGACTGTGCTTCTGATATTGTACAAATGCAGTTTTGTCTGTGTAGCTGTTATGATAAACTGTCTACTTAGACGCTTGTCAATACATCAGAGCTGCACCATGTTGATATAACTTCAGTTTTAAATTCTGGCTGCTTTCATGGGTAATGAACTGCCTTCAGTCCAGGAACACAAATTACGGAAACTGTTAGAGGCATGAGTTGGAATTCTGATGAACTAAGTTACCTTGTAGAATTTTCTTCCTGTGGAGCGCTTCAACCAGCTACATCTATTGATCCAGTGCTACGTAAATAAGCGTGACATCCACAGAAAACACAGCAGAAAGTAAAACTCTATGGCATCTTGTGATGTTTGCAAAGTTAAATGTGTTAAACTTTGAATTGTTTCTCAACTTTATACTGCACAAATGTGTGCTATGTTTAGTGTATGGATTTAGCTAGCAGTGCTAGAGGTGAGGGAAAACTGAATCAGTGTTGCCAGATTGGGCCAGTTTCCGAAAAACACAAAACTCGTGCTAAAATGCCGTGTTATTGGACTTATCTTATTAGTTGATTTATTTTAAAATCTCTAGAATCTGTTGAACGTGACATCAGTGATTTGTCAATGGTTAATCAAGTGTAGTAGACTGCTATGTAGTCGTATTGTAAAACAGAAATCCCAGGGCAACATTATTATTAAAAAGGACATATTGCCACAAAAAACTCAAGCCTCATTGTATTCAAAGAGCCTCAATGGGATTTGGTTCTGGTCAGAATATTATGAAGGACAACTAAAAATGTCATGAATTGTCTCAAGTCTGAATGAAGTCTATGACCCATGGGTCATGTGTCTATATCTGGTTCCATCAACATGAATTTCATTATAGGTTGGACTTCGTTGGGTGGGTTTTACGTTGTTTTTGGGCTGTAAACTGTTGGTCAGACCTGGCAACCCTGAGCTCAGTGTCTTATTGTTTGTACTGTTAGCAGGAGGAACATCTGTTTTAGCTCTCTGCTCCTGCTGGTTTTTGTCTCCAGAATTTATTCTTGAAGTTCTTTAGATAAGTGTGACAGATTACATTTGAGTTTGAGTGAAACCAAACATAAAAAAGGGGCAAAATGACTCTTTCGACTCTTTCCCACAACCTTAGTGTGTTTCTGATGTTCATGGATGCATTGGATGAGCTTGATAATAATGTTAATTGTTGTCAGAGTGTCATTCATTAACAACTGCGTGGTGAGAGTGTGGTGAAAGTAAGTAGCTACTATCAAAGTCATTAATCACGCTGCTCAAATGCGCTGACATTGGCCAGTGAGTTAAGTTCCAGCTCATTTATTTGCCTTTAGAAACCCTTATCTGCTGAAATCTAATGAACATGTTTGTTCAGAGTTAAATTAATGGAGGCTTAATTAAAGCTTTGTAGTTAATTATTTAACTTTATTGCAAATTAATCTGCCACATTCGTTAGTAAATAATCCAATTAAAACATTAGCACAATGATTTCAGTGACCTTCTCTTTTCATTTCACCTTTACGAAAATCCCTGTTTCCTTTATTATTTTGTATTTAAAAAAATCTGATTGTTCTTAGTCATTTATTTCTTCTTTTTTTGAAACAACTTTGATGTTAAAACACCAGAAAGCTATAGATTTAGGCATGTGCAGCTATTGGATTCTCACAGTATGATGACATTACTTTCAAGTATAAACACAATAAAACAAAGCAAATTACACAATATTGCTTCTGTTTACTTTTTCCTTGAAACCTATAAATTGCTGACTGTAGTTCTTAAAGCTGCACCAACTCATGTGATGAGTGTCGCTCCTTTAGTTTTTATACCACCACTACAAATAAGTCTTGTTTCACTCTGGTCACCTCAGGACTTTCTCTGGCAACTCATTAAAAGAATTTTAAAGCATCGGTGATGATGGAAAATGTTATCAACTTTGAAAATTATTTTTAAACCTTGTCAAATCCTGATGCCAGTAACTAGCCCGTACCTACAGTATGTAGTATTATTATACTGTAGTTTTAATCACAGAAGAAAATATTTCTGAGCATAATCCATAAAAATAAACATCATATAATCCATGTTTCCACTCAGTTGTCATGTTAATTTTGAGCGAACTTTAAAAATGTCACTAAAAAGAGAATGCATTTTAGACATGCTTCTTATTTACTGGTTTGGAGTGAATCAACCAGGCAGATGTACATGTCTTGCTGTAATAAACAAGGTGCTACAAGTGGAAGCTAGTATGGAAACCACATATTCCAGAAAAATTGAGAAAATGTGTCCCTGATGAGCCAGAAGCTCAGGGTTTGAAAAATTTCTGAGTTTCGTTTCTCTGGTAAGGCACAGACCCACCGGTGGTTGGAAGTGTTCACTATGTCAGAACTTCTTCTTCAATTGTTTCCATCTCCCAGATGTAGAGCATGAACTCTTTCTCGGAAAATACAAAAACCACCTTAAGCGAGTGTAAATTCGTTTAAGTCTGGTGAAATTGAAGTTATTTTAAATGTTGTTGTTTCCATCAACCTTTTCTAATGTGATCCTGCAAAACGCGCAAAAAAATGTTGATAAAAACGCTGCTTCATAGTCATGTGCAATGGTATCTCCCTTTATTTCATATGCTTTATTGTGCAATATTGTACTATAATATTTACAGGACTTTGCTGAAATAGTGTTTTTTAGATTGATTATTATTGTTCAACAATATTTGATAACTTAGTTGTAACTGGAACTATGAATTTGAACTCTAAACACTTTGTCGTTTTTATTAAAATCATGCAAATCGCCAACTAACTGCGGTTCTAAATTTGAAAAATGTACACATTTGAATTGTCACCACAGTCGGTGTGTTATTGCCAACACACAGGCATTTTGTGTATGCATGTGTGTGTGGGTGTGCTTGCGTGTGTTTTCACACTGTACACTTTGATGACAGACACATTTTATTATTCTCCATGGAAAGCGGCACTCAGCCAGCATCTGAAAATGGACAATGGAAGGCAGGAGCCAGTGAGGAGAAAAGGAAATCCCACCCAGTGTTTGTCCACTAACTGTGTCTTTGCTGTCTTCCTGCTTAGAGCACAATACAGCAAGGTGCCCTTTGTAGTTTATTGCTGTTTTAATGCTCCCTGTAGGTGTGCAGAATTTTAAAGCCGGCTGCAGAGTGACATGTTTTCATAAGTCACCCTGGATAAGCAGAGGGAAGGTTAACTTTTTTGGAAAATGAGACAGTTTGATCTGTTTTGATAATGGTGACAGTCACTCCTGCACTGGGGGCTGGCAGTTTCTGCTGTTTAAAATGAAAAACTCCTCTTGACCTGAATAATGATCATCAGGAAATTATATTTTTTCTTCCAGATTGTATGTCGGTTCAATTCAATATTACATTTTTTTTAACACATCAGATAACATTAAATGCACAAGCGGTGTTATTGGATTTACCTTGACCCTTGAACTGCATAATAAATTTATCTTTTTGGTGAGGATAGAGAAAATCTGCTTCTCCCGACCACTGATTAATGACACTGTCACACTCTATTATTAATGTTATTAACAATAAGAATGGCTCTCTATGCTTTTACATATAATTATCTGTACATCCACTTTTTGTTTTATTTCAAACATCCAGATCTTGGTTGGATCTGGATCCAACTAAGAATTAAGTTTCCGATGTGGTGTTTTAATCAGGTTGGTTTTTGTTGTCCGTTTGCTGTTGTTTCGTCTAAGAGAAAGTGATTTCCAAAACAGAGGATGGGCTATATGACTTTACAAAAAACATTTCCAGTGTGTGGCTGAGTGCTGTGTGTGGGTGTGTGTGTGTGTGTGTGTGTGTGGATGCAAGCGTGCATTGTACTGAAAAGGGACTCGAGTAAGGGAAACACTCCAGCCATCTCCAGTGCAGGAGTTTTTATACCTGCACTAGATTATTCTGGTCTTAACCTTCTCCTCATTTCCATACAGAGTTAGCTGAAATGACATCATATAGATGGTTACCTTTAGTAGGGCCTGTGTTCTGAGCGACTACAGTTTCCAGTAGAGGGCAGTGTGTCTGTACTGTATATCTGTCTCAAAAGACAATGGTATTTACGTTGTTTAGATTATGCTTATGCTAAATATTATTTGGCTACAATATCTCTATTGGGGATGTAATTTATTTTCTTTTCTGTTGTTCCCTTTGGAAGAGAAAACATCCATCTTTTATTTTAGAGTGTAAATGGATGAATCACTGTAACTGAATCTGGAATGTATGTACATTGTCTGGCAAACGTATTCAAACTTTGCAACATGTTGTCTCATTGCAATCACAAAGTTTAGCATAATTATAAAACTAAGGCAGAATAATACAGATTTTTCACATTTCTACTCATTTAAATATAAAAAGAATTGATTGCAGTTGTTTCCCCCAATTTGGTCAGAAAACTAAACAATTTGTTTGGTTTCTACCAGAGTAGAAACCATAAGGCCAATGTTAAATCTAGAGGACCCACAAGTCACAGGACTACTATTGGTTATACACACCACAAATGTTGCTGGTATATAAAAAAAAATCAAAGATCAGAAAACCATTGCTGGAAGAAAACCATGAGAAGTATTGTTTAAAATTGACACCGAACCTCATAGGTTCACAGAAAAAATGTGTGTGAAAAAAAAAAAAGATTAGGATGTTTCTTGTGGCCTACATGTGAAACACTACATCTGATGGAAAACTAATATTAAACACTGTGAAATGTGGAGGTAGCTTCAAGGTCTGGGAATGATTTCTGAATAGAATAGAGGGACTTCCACATCCATGTTTTGTTTTTATGCTTTATGCTTGCCATATAAAAAAAACAAAAAAATCTTAAGTAGTATGTTGTAATGTGAGTAGTCCTTCAGGAGTATGTGCTGCATGTCTGTAGTTTGTTTGACCTTTTGACTTTTTCTTTCTTTTTTGCATCTAATTGTACATTTTCCATCTGTTCTTCTAACCTCTTAAAGTTGACTTTCAAATTATATGTATCCTCATTTTTGTTATTCATTGCAGACCTTTATTGTTAGATCCCAATAACTAACAAAGTAGGTCCCTAAAATTGGCCCCAAAACTTGGAATAATTTTTTATAGTGCCCATTATTAATCAGCTGTTGTTCTTCAGGCAGAAGAAGAACGGATTTGATTGCCGCTTCAAATCTGGGATGAAAGTAGATTTTATGGAAAAGAACAAATTTAGAAAAGTCATGCTTCAGAAATATTTTGTGCCAGAGCTTGTGCTGTGAGAAAACATTAGTAAATAACATTTCTTCAAGCTTCTACTTTTGACCATTTTGCTTCTTCAAATTCAGACATTTATGTTATTTGAATCTTCAGGACAGATTAGTTGAAGTTAGAATTTTTGTATTGCACAAATGTACATTTGGTGGGCCATTCCTCTAAAGTTCATTATTGAATGAACTTATATGAGGCATTGCCACAGCATACGAGGCCTTTGGTGACAAACACGAGTCTGGAAAGCATGTTTGGTGAAACCATTATCCATTATCTAATGTTAGCATATTTTTCCCAAACACAAATTTAAACTGAAACAAATATTAATACTGTGAGACATGCTTTTTCTGTTGTTTAAAAGTCTGTTTAGATGTAAAGTGGTATTGAAGAAAGTTCGTTTTAGTAACAATTTGTGTTGCCGTAGATTGTAAATAACACCTGAGTCCGCTCTTATTTAGCAGCCATCTGCGTAGTACATTGAACTGCAGGTGCCATTACATCGCTACGATAATGTGTGCGTGTGTGTGTGTGTGTACCTGTGTCTTCTCAGTTACATTTCCCTGAGCTGTTTTTGCTTGAGAGAACATAATCAAGTTGTTCTTCCCCAAATTAAATCTGTAGCTAGTTTGTGACCTGAAATATGCCCTCATCCCCGTGGCATTACTTTCAGCTCACTACTAAGGATTTTGTACAGACACACACAGATACACGGCAAGGGAAGCTTGGAAGGCTGTGTTCTGATAGCTTCATGCAGTAACTTGACTAGAAACAATTCCTCCGCTCATCTCCCGTCTTCCTCTTCGACCTTTTCTTCCTCTCCTCCATCACCTTCTTTATTCTTTTTTTTGTTTCCTTCCTCATTCCTCCATTGGTTATTCCCAAGTGTTGTGATTATCACTGTGCCTTTCTTTCTTCCTGTGCCAGACTACAGCATAAACAACAACAAAGACTGTACTGAGCAAAAAAAAAAACAAAAACAGACAGACCCTTTCTCACACACACACTGACACACTCACGCAGACAGGAAGGCTGACAGCTACATCTGCTAATAGACACACTTGGAGAGACTAAATAGACGTCTTCCCATAGATGGAAAGACAAGAAAGCCGCCTACACACGCAGACAGCGAGGTTTTGGTGAAACATAAGCACACACAACGTGTCACCGCATACACACACTCAGTCATAATTCGAATACAGGTTGTCCCTAGTCAAAAGGAGCAAGCAGGATTCCCTCACTGATTGATGACTCACTGAGGCAATAGCCGTGGCTGTTTGGGCATCATTATTGTCTATGCAGTGTCACCATTATACCTCAACTGATGCAGACGCAGCTACCTGAGCAGATGGATCGTTTGGCGATCAAATCACCAAATAAAAAGATTTACTAGTACAGGAGCATTTTGACATCCTAATGAGTCGTACACACCACATCCTGACATCTGGCACAAGGACAAAAGGACAGCACATACACTGCAGCAGCAGCAGTAGCACAGCGTCGTACAGTACCAGACTGCAAATCAGTTGTGACATAATTTCCACCACTAAACGTGGCTGCATTCTACTTAATATAGTTTCCAGCAAACTGATCAAACTTTTTAAGTCAACCTTGTGAGGAGACTTGTAAATAAGATGATGGCAAATTGTTGGATTATATTTTAGATGAAGCAAAGGTAACACTTTGCTCTGACAAATGGAAATAAATCCATATACAGCACATTATCAAAGTATTTATATATTGTCACAGTACAACTACAAACATCTATTTTATAGAGATTTTCTGTGGTGGATAGGATAAGAATATCTGTTTTCCAAAGATCAACCAATAAAAATCTAAATGGGTATTCAACACTGATACCCCTAAATAAAAGGCAAGCAATAGGCAGATTTTAGTCACAGGATTTTGATGATGCAAAAGTTTAAGTCAAATTTATTTGTATAGTACATTTCAGCAACAAGGCAGTTTAGTGTATTTAATATCATAAAAACATTATAGAGTCATAAATCATGAAACAAGCAAACATTACATTTTGGCACCTCAGTGATCACTTTAGTTGGAGGGCAGGAATTATAATCTCAGTGAAGGAATCTGTTGAAGAGACTCCATATTGAAGCACTTTAGATCCAGATTTAACACAAAGATAGAAAATATAAATGACTAGATATGTTGAATGTGATCCATATCCCATAGAGTTTGAAAGAACCCGAAGATTTACCGACTATCAAGTCTGTTGATATCACAAACTACCTGGTTCTTTAAGCATCTTAGAACAGCAAACAGCGGACGAAAGCCTGTAGAAGTCTGGAGGTGTATAAATTCTTTGTCATCCAGAACCTCAGAACCAAACAGCTATGCAATAAATATGTTTTGGTCTTCTCCACGGTGAGTGTTGTTTCATGTACAGTTTTGTAACTTAAGACACTAGCAGCTAGCAGTCATGGCAATAATGCCTGCAAACGGGTAATACTCCTTAACGGCAACGTTTGTCTGACAGTCGTTTGTTTCAAGGCAATCGCAACATAACAGGCTTGAAATCAGCAGCCTCAGCACTTTGCGGCCATCTTTATTCTTCCTTTAACTTAACTAAAGAAATACCCCTGATTTGAGCTTAGATTGTTGTTGATGGCGGTCGACTGTTGGTGGCCAGACTAGCAACGCTACGTTACGCAAAGAGCCGGAGCAGCCTAAAAAGCCCAAAAGTTCATATTTCATTGGGATTGATGTTAACTTGTTTCTCAAATTGCTAAGTATGACTCATAAATGCAGTGAATGACAGCTCTTGCTTTATCATCTCCAGATGTTCTGACATGTTTTCTTTTCTGCAAGAAAAAACGTAGGTGGTGGTAGTTTTTAGCGATGATTGAATGTTGGTTGAGTTAAATATATTTGTCTGTACATGCTGGATCACAAAGAGCAAAACACACAGAGGTGAAGGTTTTTGATGTCTTTTTATTGCATGTATTGAACAGTTAATGTCTATAATACTTTGTCTAACCCACTGCATTTCACTATTGTAGTATAACTTGAGCAAAAAATAAAAGAAAAATCTAAAACCTTTCAGAGAAATGAGGGCACCCTAAGAGTTTGTTTTCAGGTTTTACTTCTTTTCTGGTAATCTCCTTTTCTTTCCAGCTAAATTTATAACTCACTGAAACCACCTGAAGATCCCCCGTAGGCCACCGCAATAATGAGACATGACTTTTTTGTTATGTTTTGTGAGAGAAACAAATGTAACTTCAGTCTCCAGACCTCACTTTGGCCCTTCAGGCAGGTTGGTAAGCAACACTGCAGGCTTGTTTTTCTTGAGGTTATTTAATCATTTGCTCTCATTGATATTTGAGAAAATCATGTCCTGCAATATGCTGTTTGATGTCTCAGTAGAGTGTGCTTATCTTTACACCTGAGCTGAGTTTAATGGGTTAGGTGAGGACACTTGAATTAGCCTCTAGTTCACTTAGTGTTGTATTTGCACTCATGGTGTGTGACAATGCTTATTAAAAAAAAAATACATTTATTAAATATATTTTTAAAACAATTTCTACTTCCCCTCCTTCTGATTCTGACACATTCCATTATGGGTATCTTGTACATAATGACTCGTTAATAACAGTGGAGTATGGTCAAGTGGTGACACAAAATTATAAAGTTGAATGTCATGTTGTGTTCTTTTATTGGAAAGAAATTAGAAAAAGTGGAAAACTCAACACCAAAGTCTTAAAAACTTTTTGGATGAAGTTACAGTCTTCACCCAAATTCCTTGGAAAGCTTGTAGCAAACGATTGTTATTGGAGCGCTTGATAGAGGCATGACCACATTGCTGATTGGTCCATGTTTATTTCCCTGGCAACACTCCCTGTCTCTGTTTGTGTCACCTAGAGGGGGGCAGATCCTTCTGGTTCTGACCAGATTTAAAAGCCACAATTCCGACTCACTGCAACCCCACATCACTGAATGCTATATTTCTATTATCCTTCAATGTATGCCATTAAGACCAGTGATTGGACAGACAGAGAATTACAGAACAACCACAACAAATTGACTGAGTTCTTGTAAAAGTGAAGGAAAAACAAAAACCTCACACAGTCACACGTGTTAACTCATATATCCACAGCACAGCTTTTTCTTTTTTTTTCTCTCCTTTTTTCGCTAATGTATTGTGTCTCTGTATCTTGCATTGTGGTGCATAAAAGGAAAAAAAGAGCCTCAAACGGTCTCACAAACTGTGGGGGAGAAAGGGATTGTCAGATTGTGCCAAATCAAAGAAATGAAAAATGGCTTATCTCACATCTATTCTAAATGGAAAAACAAAGAAAAAGCCCTGATATCCTCAGCTAACAAAAAGACTGACTAAAAACATTACATCTGTGGCACCAGCCTACTTACCTAGTACATTTAACAGAAACAAACCTCCGTGTGAAAAACGTACTTACTCCTCAAACTCCCACAACAAACTTTTAAACAATAGACAATGCTCCAGAGCAGCAGCACTGCTGTACTCAGCATTCATCTGCTAGGAGCAGAAGGAGAGCCCAGAGCCACAGGTGAGGCTTTTTCATTGGGTAGACCTGAGTCTTAGTTGGTCTTTTCAAATTCTCTGTCCATTCAGAGCTTAACATTTCAAAATTCCTGCATTTTGAACCTGAGGAGAAACATGGGGAAAAAAAGGCAGGAGAAAAACCACCAATAGTCTGCAAGACATGTAGCATAATTTCAATGATTCTTCTGTCGTCTGCATAGTTATTATAATAAGGTATAATTAAATAGGAACAAAAATTTAGCTAATAAGTTAGAACCAACAACTTCAAACTTTAACTGGGGATTAAGCCTGTACTGTCAATTAAATTGGTCACAAAAATTAATACCATCAGCTTCATAAAGTTAATCCTGATGGAAAATCTTAAATCAAACATAGTAGCCCTGATGTGGAGAATTTTAGGCCTAATTGCATTCACAAGTTAAACAGTTTAGTCACAAAAATTAGTTTCCTTGTTATACAAATGCACTCACTGGTTGTTTCCATTACAAATGTGTGCAAAACTCAATATTCTGCTAATGTTGAAAAAAATACAATTTTGCAATTGAATGTATTAAATAAGAAATTAAAATCAGATACGTTTGTTTACGCAATATGTCATTAAAACACGCTGCGCCATAATCCTCCAACTACTTCCTGTCATTTTCTTCTTCGTAGTTTGTAGCAGTGGCAACAACTGGTTGTTGTTCATGTGACTTGTGATGTGTAAAGTGTTTCCAGCGCAGGTTTGGAAATAAACCAATTTTGATAGAGCCAAAAAACCACATCATGCCAGCGTCAAAACGCTTTTTTAAATTTTTATTTTCTAAATGTTAAATAGAGCAATTGTATGGCCAATGGAAACAGCTACTGAATGGTTATTTACAGCATTTTACGAACTATAGAGCGCACCTGATTATAAGCCGCACCCAGCACATTCGTAAAGGAAAAACCATTTTGTACATACATAAGCCGCACCTGTCTATAAGCCGCATGTGCCTACATACAGATGGTACACAGAAAGAGTTTTCAAAGTTTTAGTAATATACCTTAGCTTTTCTTTCCAAACAGTGTCTGTGACGCGGCAGTAACACAGCAGCAACACGGTAGTAGCACAGCACTAACAGGGCTGGTTAAAAAA